>JAMPIV010015284.1:0-192500 GCA_024509875.1 Oreohelix idahoensis | reverse complement strand
TTGTTATCCCACTTGTATTTTAACTAAGCGGTCTAATTTTAGAACCGATGTCTGGTTACCTGACCATATATGGCTTGAATGGTCAGCCTTTCCTGGAATGTTTCAGATCACCCCACCTGAGCGGAGCTCAGGGGTCTTGCGTCTCACGACGCATGCGCTAGTTTTGTGGCGCGTTAAGGAAGACACTTTTTTAAGGAGTCGAGCTGGAGTTTTCAAGCGGTCAAGACGTTTTGGCGTCTTCGATCTGGCTTTATTTCTGGGGAAGGAAAGTCCTTTATGTGTGACCAAAATGTCTAAAGATTGTTTCCCCATGTGATATTCTAAGCGCCTAGGAGGCGAGTGAGTTTTGTGGTGTTTATTCTGTAGAGATGTCAAGGTAAATTACCCTTCAAATCGTTTTCTTCTATTGCCATAATTATAAATGACATTAGTTTCCAGCTTAGTGACTTTTCCCTGGGCGGGAAAGAGTCCTTTGTGAATACCAGAATCTGTGCTCACGAATTATGCTGACATTGTATGTACCGGGTCTGTGTATGCCCGAAGAACGTTATATTTGTTGAATACCGCTATTCCGGACAAGGTCTGAAATACCTTGTTTGTCCAAAGAATCTTAGAGGACACTGTATTTAGGGGCCCGCCATATTTTGCTGCCTGCTGTATACTAGAAAACGTATCTGACTTGCTGTTGTCAGAGTAGAGCGGAACTAAGCTCATATATTTGAAGACCCGTTGGCAATGCGGGGTACTTTGCTGTCGTTTAAGAAGGAGAGATAGATTGAGGTCAGCATCATATATGCACAGCTTACTGTTGAACTGTTGATGCAAACTGTACTGAACTGTTGTCATGCTTACGATGTCCTGAGTGTTTTGTCAAATGACTATTTATATTGATGTCGGCGTCCCTTGTAGTCGTCTCGTAATAAATTATTGAAAACGTCATCAGTATTACCAACGTTTACTGACTTCTACATGTGGTTGAGTGGGTGCATCGTGTACTCGTCCAAGAACCTATACGCATTCGTGTCCACCATCCTATCTGATGTCTACTCACCCACACATCATGTCAACCCACACACTTCTACGAGCACTTCACACTTGAGAACCTGTATGGTGTTTGAGAGAGAGAGAGTCAACATTACACCCTGTCAGCGCCTCAACGCTTGGTGACCCAATTATACACCACAACATTGTATTTCACCTGGCCAGGTTGACCTTTACTTACACATTCAACATTAACATTCAGCAACTCATAACATTATGGTGACCATAACATTCAGTTTGGACATTAACATTTATGGAGGCCAGTATGGTCTCTAACATTTATGGTGACCAGTGCACTTCACACTTGAGAACCTGTATGGTGTTTGAGAGAGAGAGTCAACATTACACCCTGTCAGCGTCTCAACGCTTGGTGACCCAATTATACACCACAACATTGTATTTCACCTGTCCAGGTTGACCTCCTTTACTTACACATTCAACATTAACATTCAGCAACTCATAACGTTATGGTGGCCATAACATTCAGTTTGGACATTAACATTTATGGAGGCCAGTATGGTCTCTAACATTTATGGTGAGCCAGCTTGATGGGGCTATTGTCGTGCTGACGTCAACGCTCGATGACCTCTACAGCCTACAATCTGACTTAACATTGTGGTAGGCCATATTCGTGGAGTCTCAGCTACACAGCGAACAGTAGTAAATAGGTCAACCACTGATACCAGCTTGTTACTTGACGCCTCATACTGCATAAATTCATTTATGCTGATTTTCTACACACATAAACAGCCTACAGCAGTTCTACAATCGATGACGTCCATCTTGTGAGCGATCCTATCACTTTGTTTACGTGCAAGCTCCTATTGTAAACAGTTCCAGCTGTTGTTTACAAGCTACGTGTATCAGACATCCCTATATATCAGAGCTGGATCTTCTAGTCTCAACCATGTTTTGCTAGAATTTCATTGTAACTGTACTTTGGAGACCACTACCTGTTGTCGTTGTTACTGTAACCTTCAACGGTGGATCTTCCTTGCATTGCACTGTCTTGTGTTGAACTTCATTGTTGCTGTACTAGAGGCCAGGATTGTACTATAAGATAAGTGGTCTGTTTGTTATTGTGAACTGTGCCATTATGTTTTTTAACTGAGCCTTCCGTGCAACACACTTTATTTATATGCTATATGTTTATATGTTTTCGGTTGGGTGGTGTCTTGCAGTAGGATATCCCACTTAACCGAGGGCCTACTGTAAGCGTTCGGTAGGGACTTTTGCAAATTTCCTTTAGTGGAAATTGCTAGCGACATTTGTTGCTATTTTTGATTAGTTGTGACGAGGTGTACCTTTCGTTGTTTTTCTCATATTTTTTTGTTCTTTAGTTTTAATTTGATTTTTTTGTATTTGTCCGCCTCCTCTTCCTTTCGTTTAGTTTAGTTTTATACACCTTTATGTTTATCCACTGTTGTGTCATTTGTTTCGTTTTATATTTCGCAGTTATCATCACATGCTTTGTGATATTTTCTTTAATGTCACTTTATAATTTATTTGACTTCTGCGAATTTTATCGTATTGTCCTTGATGCTTGTTCTTTGTTTATGTTATTCTCTCTTGTCATACGCTATATATATATATATATATATATATATATATATATATATATATATATATATATATATATATATATATATATATATATATATATATATATATATATATATATATATATATATATATATATATATATATATATATATATATATATATATATATATATATATATATATATATATATATATATATATATATATATATATATATATATATATATATATATATATATATATGTATATATATATATATATATATATATATATATATATATATATATATAGTCATACACTATTAGTAGTATAGTGTACTTAGGATATAAAATTGATTGATGGTGTTATTATTGTAAAAGTGATTATACAAGTTCTTTATCAAAGACTTGTCTCCCACAGAGATTGGGTTAAAGTAAGGTAATTATACAAGTTCTTTATTAAAGACTTGTCTCCCACTGAGGTTGGGATAAAGTGAGTTATTATTTCAGGTTACTGATCTCATATTATTAGACACAATGTCTACACTACAGTACTTTATTGAACAAGAGAAATCCCTTGGTAAGACTGGTGAGAAATAGGAGGAATTCGCGACTACTGAATATGCCAAGGCACTAAAGTGCGAAGAAAAGAGACCGAAACTGGAAAATGAGCAAAAGAAAATAGAAGCTGATAATTTCAGATTGCAGATGCAGGCAGATGAAAGGAAAATCCAGATGGAAGTGGAAAAACAAAAAATTTAAGCTGAGCGGAAAAAGATAGAACCTAAGGCTGAAAATAAAAGGTTAGAAAGAGAAGCCGAGCAGAAAAAGATAGAAGCTGAGGCTGAAAATAAAAGGTTAGAAAGAGAAGCCGAGCAGAAAAAGATAGAAGTTGAGGCTGAAAATAAAAGATTAGAAAGAGAAGCTGAGGAGAAAAAAATCCAACTACAAATGGAGGCTGAAAATAAAAGATTAGACAGAGAAGCCGAGGAGAGAAAAGCGAAAATGGAACACGAAGAAAAACTCTTAGCTTTGGAGTTAGAAAAGATGAAATTGATGAATATGGGTAATGCTAATGATCCAAATAATGTGTCAACTTCTAACAAGACTAATGCTACTACTTACAAGGTCAAGCTACCTGCTTCCAATTCTTCCAGGGACGATATAACGTTCTATCTGGATAGATTTGAACGGTCATGTCAAACTCATAAAGTAGATAAGTCACAATATGTTAATCAGTTGTCGGAGATACTTAAAGGTGAAGCTCTGAATATGTTAAGCATGGTAGATGAGAGTGACAAAAATAATTATGATGTGGTCAGAGCGGCCTTATTAAAGAAATATCAACTTAACGAAGACGGTTATCGTCTTTGCTTCAAGACTATGTTGCCAGAAACTGGGGTAGAATTCTCAGAATTCATCTCAAAAATACGTCTTACATTCACACGGTGGATTGAGCTGTCTAAAACAGAACATACATATGAAGCCCTTATGGACTTATTACTTCGATACAAAGTCATGTCATCTGTCAATGAGTCTTTCCTTGCCTATCTACATGAGCGTAAACCTAAAAACATAAAAGATATGGAAAAATATTGTTGCCAGTATGTCATTGCGCACCCTCATGTAACTGTCAGCAACTCTAAATTAAGGAAGGTTTGCCAGTTGCTTCTGCAACACCGTATGGCTCTAAATTTCTTCGTAAGTTTCAAGGTGCTCAAAACAATTTTAATAAGAAAAGTAATCGTAATTATGCTCAAAATCAAAGCAATCCATCACATAATGGTTCTTCTTCGAAGAACTGGAGGAGATCTGACAGTTCTCGTTGTTTCGGGTCCAACAATTATAGAAACTTTCACAGGGGTAGTCACAATAGAAACTATCCAAGCTATTCTTCACGGAGACAACGAAACCAAACTGATAAATATTCTCATCAATGGGAAAATGACAATAGTGACTATGGAAACTGGGAATCAAACCAGAACAATGGTTACAGTAGATCAAACAATGACAATTTCAGAGGAAATAATAATCGCGGTAGATCTCAACACAACAAATATAGATCATATCACCAGGCAAACTCTGTACAGCAAGAGTCTCAGGGAGCCTGTATTCCAGTGAACGATAATAAAAACTCTAATGCTATCATTTGTTCTGCTTTCGATTTTGGGAGAGCATCTCAATGACCCCAGTGCACTACATTGTTCGAACCGACTACTGTAACTACCTTAAGTGTTGGTCACCCTCTTCCCGCTCTTCCTGCTGCAGTTGCGCATGACAGGATAGGATCTCTTATCTTACATAAAGGTCTAGTGAATAATAATCCAGTCTCAGTCCCTTTTTATTTTGGATGCACTACTATCGGAGTTAAGCAATCTCTCATAGACCCTTCCTGTGCGACGGGGAAGGTGGTCAAATGTGTGACATTTGGTGGCACTCTGGAAAAGTATCCAACTGCTATCATTCACATTGCTACTCCCTTCTTTACGGGAGATGTCCACGCGTGTCTTCTACCGAATCCTATTGCGGATCATATCATCGGTCGTATTCACGAAGTTAGGGAATGCACCCAGCAAAAGATTGCTGCTTGGGATGAACATAATATCCAAGCTGCCAATGCAGTGGTCACAAGAGCACAAGCTCTTAATATGTCTCAAACTTCATCGACTGAAAGTAATGAAGTGCATAGCCAAGATGGTCACTTGGTGATTTTGCGTGATTTTTTTATAAAACTGCAAGAAGACGATCCTTCTTTAAAAAAATTCTTCCTTCTTGCTAAAAATGGTGATCCAAATCAGAACACAAATCGCAAATCTTGGATTACAATGAAGAATGGCGTAGTTGTGCGTATGGTACAAGACTCGACTACGTCTATGCATTCTCAAATTCTCGTGCCCAAGAGTATGAGAGTCCAAATTTTGCAACATGCTCACGACTCTTAGTGTGCTGGACATATGGGTTTTTTCCGTACTAAGTCGAGAGTTCTTGCGGCTTTCTTTTGGCCATTTGTGAATAAAGACATACGTATTTATTGCCGATGTTGTAAAATATGTCAAGAGGTTAAATCGAGAGGTCCACGACATGCAGCACCTATCCACGCTGCGGACATTCCTATTCGGCCGTTTCAGAAAATGGCAATATATATTATTGGCCCTTTTAGGATCAAGTCGACCAGAGGACATCAATTTATCCTTACGTGTGTTGACATGGGCACACGTTGGCCAGAGGCTATAACTCTTACGAGCATCTCTACTGCCGATATCGCAGACGCTCTTTGGCTGATATTTTCTCGTTTGGGATTTCCTAGAGAAATATTGTCAGACCATGGCACCCAACTAATATCAGACACTATGTCGCAGGTAATGTCTACTCTGCATATTAAAAGGTCTCTGAGTAGTATTTATCACCCAATGTATAATGGGTTAGTTGAACGTTTGAATAGAACACTCAAGAATTTACTTGGGAAGATAACTGAGGATCATCCTCAGGATTGGGACAGGATTTTACTCGTTGCTCTCTTCGCATATAGAGAGGTCCCCAACGAACATACAGGGTTTTCTCCTTTTGAACTTGTCTTTGGCGCGCGACCACGCGGTCCTATGTCTTTGCTTCACGATCTTATAACTGCTGATAATATTTACGATGACACACAATCTTCATATGAGTATGTCATTGCTCTCAAGCAGAAGATTATCGAAGAATGCAAACTAGCAGCTTCCTCTTCCTAATTTGCTAAAGAAAAGAAAAGGCAATTTGCAAATAAGAATAGGTGCTTACGACAACTTTGTCCTGGCGACAAAGCACTTGTTTTGCTCCCTTGTAGGGAGAACAGACTTCCTATTGCATGGAAAGGTCCGTATACAATAGTCTAAAGAATTTCCGATGTCGACTATGTTGTCGATATTGACGGAAAGCATAAAACCTTTCATATAAACATGCTCACGGAATTTCATGAACGACCAGACTATTTGCAGCCTATTTTCCAGGCGACGGACGATTCTCCAGTCCCACATGGTCATTACTCATCCCTGTCGGTTATACAGGATGAGGAAACTACTTTCGCAGATGTTAATCTTCCTCTTCCAGTGATTCCACTTCATTCTACGGAATCATGGAAAAACGTTACTGTTTCTCCTAATTTATCTACTGAGGAACAGCGACAAGTCTCTTCTATGTTACAGACATTTCAGGATGTCCTTACCGACATTCCTGGACACACAAATGTCATTGAACATGACATAATACTTACCGACCATAATCCTATCAGAGTCAGACCTTACACTATACCTATTCATTTTCAAACACAGGTCGAGAAAGAATTGAATGAAATGATACAATTGAAAATAATTGAACCATCAACTTCAGCATACTCTTCGTCCATGGTTATTGTTCGAAAGAAAGACAATAACATACGACTTTGCGTCGATTATCGCAAATTAAACCAAGTTACGAAGTTCGATGCTGAACCGATGCCTTTATTAGAAGAGCTACTTACACTGGCTAACAAAAAAAAAATTTTTTTTTCTTTCTCTAACATTTCTATGTTTTTCTGGTCAATTTTAATGCGCTGTTTTTTTATCTGCAAACCGTTTTTCTCTATCAGGTCGGGATCTCTAGAAATACGCTATTGAAGTTTTTTAACAACGCATACAGTATTACAACATCATTCGTACAAGAAGTATAACAATTATGTAGGCTTGAATTTCTTTGCAGTCGACTTTCGTCGGTGAATGGCATGTGGTACATCGCGATGAATCATCCAACAATAATCGGCAAGCATGGTCACACTCTACCGTCCTTGATAACGTGACTCCATTACGGCGATATCTTGATGGAATCGTTCTCCATGTTCATCGCCGACTTCGCCAAGGTTGTCAGGGAAAAAGTCAAGATGCGAATCGAGCAAATGGATTTTGAGGGACATGTTACAACCCATAATTCTGTATGCATCTATGCACCGCTTAACAATATGCACATAGTCGACAGATTTGTGATTTCCCAGAAAGTTATCGACGATCGATTTGAATGCCATCCATGCGCGAAGTTCACTACCATGTAACAAGTTCTCGAATTGTTTGTCTGCAATAACTTTCCTAATCTGAGGTCCTACAAAGATACTTTCCTTTATCTTTGCATCGCTAACTTCCGGAAACTTTTCTCGAAGAAAAATGAAAGCTTTGCTCGTTTTATCTAACGCTTTTACGAAATTCTTCATGAGCCCCAACTTTATATGTAACGGTGGTAAACATGATGCTGTCTTTGTTAACTAATGACTCGTGTATTACATTTTTATGCCCGAGCTGCATTCGATCCCTGATAGGCCATACCTTTCTTGCATAATGTTCCTGTCTGTTGCGGCTGTCCCATTCACATAGGAAGCAACAAAATTTAGTATACCCAGTCTGCATGCCCGTGAGAATTGCAATGACCTTTAGGTCTCCACAAATCCGCCATTGGTAGTCATTGTACTTTATTTTTGCCAAAAGTATAGCCATATTGTCATAAGTTTCTTTCAAATGAACAGAGTAGGCGACTGGAATTGATGAAAATAAATTTCCGTTATGCAATAACACGGCTTTTAGACTAGTCTTGGAAGAGTCGATGAAAAGTCGCCATTCGTTGACTATGTGCTCATGACCGAGGTGCACCATTAGACCGTTTACATCTTTGCAATAGCAAATGTCATCATCCATCTCAAAGTATTGAACAAGTTCTCTGTGTCTATGACGAAATTTAGGTATCGGAGTATTGGGCGCTAAAATATTCCATTCTTTGAGTCGCGAACCGAGTAATTCCGCTTGTCCTTTGGTACGAGCGAGATCACGTATTAGATCTGAAAGTTCTGAACGGTTAATTAAGTGAACACCATCATTCACCGGTATATAATCCGAGTCAGAATTAGTTTCTAAAGCAGGTAAACTATCACTTTCTGATGGTTCATTCACGTCCAATGGATATTGTTCTGGTGGAACTGGGACCGGACACGTGATTGGACCATGAGGCACTGGTTTCGAAACCGATTCCATATTTGGATAAACCACAGACTTTCTAGTTTTAAAAGTGAAACCATGGATATTTGTCAAGCAGAAGTAACAGTCAGTAGCGTGATTTGTCGGTTCATGCCATATTACTGGCACTCCAAAAGTCATCGACTTACGCTTCGGCGATTTTCGTAACCAACCTGCCAATGTATTTGCACAAGTCGAACAAACTGCATTTGGCTTCTAAGATTTATTTGCATCATCAACTTTCGAATCGAAATAAAGTTTATATGCTTTCTTTAGTAATGGTGTAAAGTTTTTCTGGCGAACACGATCGGTAAAATATCCGCACACGTAACAGAACAGATCAGCCGAATTTCTACAACTTCTAGAAGCCATATTTCGCTCAGAATTATTTCAAAATACAGTAACTATTTGAAAAATAGCGTAACATATTTCATGCATCTTTTAGCAGTATAAAAAGTAGAATTATTTTGCATTTTATTAATTTTTAATAAGTTATATAGTAAAAATGAAACGGAGCAAATAACGGTTTCCCAAAAATATATTTATTCACAAATATCTTAAGAACCCGATGTGATAGAGATAAACGGATTTCAGATTTGAAATCAGCGCAAAAAACTGACCTAAGAACACTTATTCTTATATAAGAAAGAAAAATGTTGTTTGTCAGTGTTATTAGACTTTCTAATTCTCGATTCTTTACCAAACTCGACTTGTCGAAAGGTTATTGGCAAGTTCCGCTAACTGAACGCGCCAAACCTCTCTCTGCTTTCTCAACACCTAGGGGTTTGTTTCAATGGAATTTCATGCCTTTCGGCCATATGAACGCCCCAGCTACTTTCGTGCGCATGACGCGTCGAATTCTCTCATATCGTTCAGATGTCATTGCATACTTGGACGATATCTGTCTTTTCATCGATTCTTGGGAAGATCACTATTTGGGTTTATATGAATTACTGTCTACTCTACGCGAACATAATTTGACTGCAAAACCCTCTAAAGCCTATGTTGGGTTTATTGAAATTTCTTTCCTAGGTCACCGTGTTGTTCATGGTCTCTTGAAGACAGAGGACCACAACACTTCTAAGATACTAAACATTTCTATTCCTAAGACGAAAAAGCAAGTATGTAGTCTCTTAAGTTTAATACAATTCTACGGAAGATTCATTCCGAATCTGTCTTCTATTATGGCACCTCTTTCAACCCTATTGAAGAAAGGGTCTCCTAATATAGTGCACTGGTTCCAAGAATGCCAAGCTTCATTGGATCAGATTAAAACTTTATTCTCATCTCCCCCTATCTTAAGGCTACCTACTACTGATAAGACTTTTGTTCTTCGAAGTGACGCTTCATCCACTGGGATCGGGGCGGCACTAATGCAGGAGTATTCAGAAACTCTGCATCCTGTAATGTATATCTCTAGAAAACTGAATGCGGCAGAAAGGAATTACTCGGTTCTAGACCGTGAATTGTTGGCTATGGTTTGGTCAATACTTAAGCTACAAAGATTCCTTCTTGGCGCGCATTTCATTGTAGAAACTGACCAAAAAGCTCTTACAGCTATTCAGAGTAAGAACTTGAAGAGCTCGAATCCACTTGATATGCCATTGCTCTTCAACCTTTTCTTTTCACGGTCCGAGCTATCCGTGGTTCGGATAATGTGATGGCAGACATTCTGTCTAGATGCCCACATGAGTCCTCTTAACTCTTGTGTCCTAGATTTCCCGATACACATCTAGACTTATGACAGTTCGTTACTATAACAATATATGTTAGCACATTTGTTTTCACTTTCGAATTGTAAATTAAGTGACTTCTTTCTCTGTTTCCATCTTTGGTATAACGGAGGAAGGGTTAGTTATCACAATATAAGGTCCGAAAGTTCGCACGGCTACAGTTAATAGTTAAGAATGCATGTTTGATTACTGTATATTAGAAAATCTAACGGTTATCAAATAGAATTGTGTTATCTGTATTTTCTCAGCAAATCATTGATTTTGCCAACCATGACGTATGATGATGTCCATACTTACCCTTCGGACGACACTATAGATGCGCCCGCTAAGTCTAGGATCGTGGACTTCATTGATCATTTACATAGTTAATATAATATATAACATTGTATTAAAGCATATATTACATTTTAAATGATATAAACTTTTGTTGTTAGGGTGATTGTGTCACTATACTGCGGTACATTAAGATAATGACACCGCTGGTTTTTTGATGATTTTTTGTCATTGCTAAACATGGAGATAAGGTACTTGATGTGTTATATGAAATTAATTTTTGCTTGCATTGTAACTTTGGCAGCATTGTAGTGTACGTTGGTGGCACCTCCCTGGATATGAGTATACTTAGAGAAATGCTTTCTCTAATAATATGAGATATATTCTCAGCTGACGCTCCATGCGTCGAGACGTCATATTTATTTCTGATACTTCTCGTCTGCGCATCATTCGTGCGCTATGAGCCTGTTGCTCTTGGATGTATTTTTTTTTTAAATTTTTTTTTTTCCTGGGGGTGCGGTAAACTGTTGCGGACAGTTACTCTGAGTTTATAGTCTGTTAAATGTACCTGTTTAAGTTTGGAGACATTATTTGTTAGATTCCTGATCAAAGGGTAGTTACTCATTTTTTACTTGGGTTGAAGTCAACAGTGGTTGTTATCCCACTTGTCTTTTAACTAAGCGGTCGAATTATAGAACCGATGTCTGGGTACCTGACCATATATGGCTTGAATGGTCAGCCTTTCCTGTAATGTTTCAGATCACCCCACCTGAGCGGAGCTCAGGGGTCTTGCGTCTCACGACCCATGCGCTAGTTTTGTGGCGTGTTAAGGAAGACATTTTTGTAAGGAGTCGAGCTGGAGTTTTCAAGCGGTCAAGACGTTTTGGCGTCTTCGATCTGGCTTTATTTCTATGTGTGACCAAGATGTCTAAAGATTGTTTCCCCATGTGATATTCTAAGTGCCTAGGAGGCGAGTGAGTTTTGTGGTGTTTATTCTGTAGAGATGTTAAGGTAAATTACCCTTCAAATCGTTTTCTTCTATTGCCAGAATTATAAATGACATTTGTTACCAGCTTAGTGACTTTTCCCTGGGCGGGAAAGAGTCCATTGTGAATACCAGAATCTGTGCTCACGAATTATGCTGACATTGTATGTACCGGGTCTGTGTAAGCCCGAAGAACTTTATATTTGTTGAATCCCGCTATTCCGGACAAGGTCTGACATACCTTGTTTGTCCAAAGAATCTTAGAGGACACTGTATTTAGGGGCCCGCCATATTTTGCGGCCTGCTGTATACTAGAAAACGTATCTGACTTGCTGTTGTCAGAGTAGAGCGGAACTAAGCTCATATATTGAAGGACCCGTTGGCAATGCGAGGTACTTTGCTGTAGCTCAAGAGGGAGAGATAGATTGAGGTCAGCATCGTATATGCACAGCTTACTGATGAACTGTTGATGCAAACTGTACTGAACTGTTGTCATGCTTACGATGTCCTGAGTGTTTTGTCAAATGACTATTTATATTGATGTCGGCGTCCCTTGTAGTCGTCTCGAAATAAATTATTGAAAACGTCATCAGTATTACCAATGTGTACTGCCGTTGAGAGGGTGCATCGTGTACTCGTCCAAGAACCTATACGCATTCGTGTCCACCATCTTATCTGATGTCTACTCACCCACACATCATGTCAACCCACACACTTCTACGAGCACTTCACACTTGAGAACCTGTATGGTATTTGAGAGAGAGAGAGTCAACATTACACCCTGTCAGCACCTCAACGCTTGGTGACCCAATTATACACCACAACATTGTATTTCACCTGTCCAGGTTGACCTCCTTTACTTACACATTCAACATTAACATTCAGTTTGAACATTAACATTTATGGAGGCCAGTATGGTCTCTAAAAATATGTATAAATATTGTCTACCTGTTTTGTAAAATACGAATAACTGTTGTAATATACGCTGTAACACCTGTTTGTATAAACAAACACACTATCAGCACAGCACACTACCAACACGCCCGCCATTGTCGAACTAATATAAATTATTGTATAAAAAGTCACGCTCATCCTGCAGAATCGATCGGGGTATTTCATTATATAAAAGTCACGCTCATCCTGCAGAAATCATATCCGTAGCGTGACTACTATACTACTCTCATCTCTAGTCACAGTTTGTAGCAACGCCTGTTGATCATACGTCGTTTCTTGCAGATATAGTCGGTCAAAAGCAGAAGAATCCGAATCATTTCAACCACCAGACTTGACAAATGACGAGAGTGAACTAGTCCATAACCTGCAAAGAACAAGCATCGGATGGAGCAGAAACCAGCCGACAATTTTACTGGCAGCTTAGTACCCATTCAAAGCTGCCAAGCGAACACTCTATATTTTAAATCAGACCATTACCTATGAGGACATTTTAAACACTATCTAAATTCAACACACCTTTATTTATTTTACAATTGTTATCAATAATTGACTATTAAATTTTGTTATCTGTAAATAAACAAATGTACTGTTGATTTAGTCATTTTGAGTGAAATACAACCGTAAATGTAAGTCATTTTAAATACTTATAACAGAGCTATTGCAGTAATATTTTACTGAGTTAAATCTGTTGGGGGGTCATCAGAACGAGGAAAATCCTAACTCATAGAAGGTCAGGAAATATACAAAGCTTACACGTACCTGGATCCTATAAGCCGTAGTACTTGATTTATTTTAAAATTACTATGAGGCGCCCTAGAATTAGTGCACAATTCTTTCGTTCACATCTCTGCCAAGAGTAACACTGAGCGAAAGGTAGAGACCTTTGAAGACCCTCAGTAGATACTCTAAACTTTGGTCACTGTTGGACCATCACTGCAGAGTAATGTTATTAAATCTCTTGACAATATGTATCATTCATTCATTCATATTCCTGAATCTGTCGGTTATATCAGTACGTGTTTTTGTAAAGTGTGATAATTCCTGATTATGTATGATTCATTCATTTCTCTAAATCTCCTTATGGAGCATGGATCCACCAATACATCTGGTCCACCTTGTAGGCAGCCTACACTAAAGCATGGATCCACCAATACAGCTGGTCCACCTTGTGGGCAGCCTACACTAAAGCATGGATCCACCAATACAGCTGGTCCATCTTGTAGGCAGCCTATACTAAAGCATGGATCCACCAATACAGCTGATCCACCTTGTAGGTAGCCTACACTAAAGCATGGATCCACCAATACAGCTGGTCCACCTTGTAGGCAGCCTACACTAAAACATGGATCCACCAATACAGCTGGTCCACCTTGTAGGCAGCCTACACTAAAGCATGTGTGGTTTCTGCAACAATTAATGGTAGAAGATGAGGTTCCCAGCCCCATGTATACATTGTTCTGTATTATTCCTCCAGGTTGTGTCTTAAACTTTGGTTTAAGTTATTGTGCCTTTCAGTAAGTGACTCCAGCCGTCATTTCTGGTATGGTGTTGTCTATTAAACAAACGTGTATTTATGTCAATCCTACATATGTACTTTTCAAATATCTCTTAGGTCATCAGACATCTTGGCTATTCTAGCGAGCCATATCGGACCACCGTAGTTTACCATGTTGGATTTTAGTCTTTGGCATCTCAGATCAAAAAGTATACTACAATAATTATATAGCGATGTATGAATATGGGTAGTCAGTGGGACAACTTTTGTTTTCTGCTTTTATTGTGTCTTTTGTCACAACCTTCATCCTATCTCATCCTATGTAACATTGTTCTCCAGTTCTCACGTGCCGATCCTTTCTGGTCTGTGCCAACTGTCGAGGTTATCTTCCTGCCCACCTTCATGTTCAAGTCTGATTCCGATCATACTCTCCATTTATTATTGCTGGTTACATTCTTAGTAATTAGTTTTAGTTAGTTTTCTGGTTGTAATTGGAGGTGAGAATGTAACAAGGAGATCAGTGTTCACGACGCCGACATGTGCATCCAATGAACACTTTTTATGATACGAGAAGTAAGACACAATGAAGCTATTAATAATTTGCGGGAATTTGGCTCTTAGTTTTCCATGCTTTTCGTATTAGCCAATCTTCTCTCACTCTGCAGACATGGCCAAACCATACTAATGGCACTGGTTATAACAAACACAACAACAAATGAGAATACCACTAGGAAAATAGAAATTATGAGTTGCATGGAGAACATGTTATGAATTCTCCGCAATAAATGGACCACGTGACTGGTATGACAGATTATACAAGTAACATGACTTGTCCCATAGCACCTGGTCATTAAGGGCTGCGCACACTACAGCATTAACAGATCTGCTTCTACATTTGTGACAGTGAGGCTTATTACCCTCATCATTATTCGTGCCAATGAGATAAGGTCGTACATTTTTAGTAGCACCAATCAAAATCATGGACGGTGATAAGACCTCACAACACCGTCGAGCTAACGAAAAGTTAAGATTTTAAAGACAGCAGTTCCATATAGACGACCTCGGGGAAGGTTGTGTTTGTACTTGTGACATTGCTGAGAAGCCATGTTTTGAGCATCTCATCTATGCAGAACCACAGAGGCATTTCTGAGTGTTAGTTCTTGAAGTTTTTCAGAATGAAGATAGAGTGTGATAAACTTTAGTGTTATTATTCACACGATAGAATATAAGCTGTCGCTATGTTCTGTACTAAAATGGAAGACTATGTAAAGTGGTAACACAGGTAAGTACATCTCGATTTCTTTCAGTCCCCAGCTAAAATTGATTTTTATTAGGGGAAGAAAACTGAGAAACAGCTATAAATGTATTGACAGTTCAGAAGCTGAAGAAAATAGCACCTTTAAGTATTGAAGGTAAAAGGCACAACTACATGTACTGAAAAGTTGTGGAAGCAAAGGTCAAAGTGACCTGGGCACGTGAGCTACACGGGATTTTTGGAATAACTCGCACAATTACAGAGAGAGAAAGGAAATAACGGACTCCTACAGGAAACTACCTTCTCAACAAAGTATAATTGATTTAATTTCCAGCTGCATTTGTTTATTTATGTATTTCTGTAAATAAACCTTGTTACATGACTCAGCCGAGTTATGCAGAAGTGTCGAATTGAATGCAAAGTTGCAACACTGTTTGTAAGTACACCACTATGCACCATAACAACAACTACCGAGAGAAGAACGAACCTGGCGTAACGATACAAGAATCTATATCTCTAGCGGACGGCTAGTAATACACTTGATGGACGGAAAAGACAGAAGATAGTAATTAACGTGAAGAAAAGAAAGAAGAAATCATCATAATACATCATTACACGGTCACATTATTACAATTGGTGCCGTGACTTACCCACGTACCTATTCTCAGTACATAACACGGTCACATATATTAACTCTAATGTGTGCCGTGACCCACCACACTGTCACACATTTCCTACGAGGAAAAACAATTTGTCGTTGTAGCTAGCTTTACAGTTTTCAACAGCCACAAACAAAATTACTCCTCACGCAAATTGAAATGGAAAAAAAGCAATTTATAATTGTAGGAAAGTTTGGTACCATTACCTTTGGGATCGATGCTCGCAGTAAAATTGTATTGATCAATCAAATGTTGCGAGCTACGGCACCACGGAGACGTAATATACGCAGGACATTTGGACGCCTAGCAAAACATTTGTGTGTGTGTTGAAGGTGGTCTCGTTCGAATATATAACGAACAGGATAGATGAAAAGTGATAATTCTTTCACCTTTGCTTCCAGGAGGAAACAATGTATGTTTAGGTGTATATGACAGTGCAAGGCATGCAGTATTTGCTAAGATAATTGATTGCTAGTGTGTCAACACGTGAATTGATAAGACTGTTTGTCACTTCTGCTAAGCCTTGCAAATTGTAGGATGAGTGGAATGTAGAAGGACATGTATGGAAAGAAAGCTGCAAGTCGTCTGAGTAAAACGAAATATGCATGAACATGATAGCATGTATATATAACGAGAACGACCAAGTGTCACAGGTTCTCTATTCTTACGGCTGTTTATCAAATATTGTATCCATAAGTGTGTAGTGAAGTATAAAGCAGAAGTTAATTTCATGTAGAATAAGCGCCATAGGCTTTTTGTCAATTTGATGTTAATTTTTTTGACTGCATGCTATACACTCCTTGAAAAATTATGTGTAGCTTTTCAGTGCATTAAAAGCCTGTGTTTAAATATTTTTTTTAATTTTTTATTGGCTCTAAACTGATGCGTGGAATGAAAACTCGTACATTTTAATTACTGCCTGTGATGATTTTGTTTTGTATGTTTGAAAAGTTCAGCCCTCTATCTCCACTAGTTACACACTTTCATTAAGAAAATTAGTTGTGTGGGAATATCTATGTGTTGGGTGTCCATGATACAATAATGTTGACTATATTGTAGGTCATTTAGTGGATAATTTATTTAACTATGTGATGGTAGGCAGAAACAAATGGAACGAATAAATAGGACTAACGTCACAAACAGGTTAATTAAAGTGTCATTAAAAAAAAATTATTTTGGTACATAACAAAATTTTTTAGTATAATAATTTAAAAAAATTATCACAATACATTTAAACGAATTAGTTATACCCCTTAGTTCTTTGTCTTGTCAACCAACAGTTTTATTCTTGGTACAGTTTTTGAAAGAGTCTCCACTTATCACTTTTAAACTCCAGTTTGTTTTCCTTGCTTCGGATTAGAATAAGAACTCGTCGTTGTCTCTTTATTCAACAACATTGTTTCTCACTAACACTACTACGTTTTAGTTGAATTATTCACTCTTCCATTCCACAACTTTGTTTCTCACTAACACTACTATTTTCTGAATATTTCAGTTGCATTATTTACTCTTCTATTCCACAACTTTGTTTCTCACTGTAGCGAAATCTGTGAGATAATCGCTAATTTCAGTAAGATTGTAGTCCTATGATAATAAATACACCCGCCCTCAGGTGTATGACTATTGGTATCCTCAACGCCAGTAGAGCGCTGCCTTTTGTGCAGTGGAAATGCTTAAAAAAATGACCCGCCGTAAAATCTAACACGCCTTTTAGTTTCGGTTTCGAGACGTACAATTAACAATTTAACATCTTGCCCGATCTGCTGCACGAAACTGCGGCAAGACTTATAATTAACGATCTGCCAGAAGTGTGACACCAAACTAACGTTCTGAATTAACGAAATCTTTTAACTTTAACGTTAAAATTAGTAGTAACTCGGACATTTAAATTCTCGCCGCGTAGTGTATTTCTGACGTCACTCAAACTAGTTGGTTTATTTGAATAATGAAAAAAAAGTGATAGAGAATGAGGGGGGAAGATGGCCGACTTGTGTAAAAGTTATATTTGACGATTGACAGTGACAAAACTGAAAATCTAAACCATAATGAAACTGACCATAAAAATCATATAGTAGGATAGCTTAGTGTCTCCTGAGAAATAATATGTTTTAATATATATGGTAGTCCAATTATTAGCCAAGTTATTGAGATAATACTATATGTCTATGAACGCTAGGACGGACAGACTGTTGTTCTTGCTCGTTACACATAACGTTATTAGGGACGCAAGTTTAAAAAAAGAGGCATTGGAGTAATTCAAATCCGATTGGATGGTATAAGAGTATAGGAGTAAAGGGGGGAGGTAGGACAATGTTAACCAAAACTAAACATCTTTTTGTATCGGCATAACTAACGCAGACTGACCAATGGACTACGAGACACATAGTTTGTTTTGAATTTTGTTTTGTTTTCTTTTTCAAAACTGGATTCAAAATTTGGTAGTTGCCTGATTTCGTTGGCCAGCTCTAATAGATATTGGCCAAAGGCTTAGGGGTCTCGTGGCCATTTGACAAGAAATTTTTATATCAACAAGTACGTTGAGATCAGCTGTGATAAAGTTTAAAAATAAATACTAAATTCACAGTCTGGGCAGGGCAAAGAAAACTGAGGCCATATCGTTTGCCAGTCAACGTTTCTTTGAATTTGTGGTAAGAATGCTTTATGTATTAATATGCTTGATAAAAACTGCAAAAGTTAGATACTGCTATTGGGAAAAGTACCAACGGGCTGATCACCCGTTTGCCAGTCACTTCGATTACGGAAACGACAGCAAATGGATTGATTTGCCGTTGCCCTAAAGACGCCAATAGGCGTGATGGGAAACAATGGCAAAGAAAACCTATCTGCTGTTGCCCTAAGACGCCACTAGGCGTAATGGCCACTGACTGCTTTGACGGTCGGTGGCTAAGGACGGAAGAAGAAGATTGGGAAAAGTGAAGGACATGCCGGGAGCAACCATTATTGAGTCCTCACATTGAACTGTATTTGACTGTTGCATATTGTTATGATTTATATTACTATTATTGTATTAGAAGATGTTAGTATGCCTCAGTGTTCCATGAACACTCTTCAACATGCCTAGAGCATTTATAATTAAGAAAAGAAAAATCATACAAAAGGAGATGTGGTTTCTCCGCGTTATTGTATTGAAGAAAACTATGGAAAAGTACAGTGGCGTATCTGCCATAGGGACCTGAGGTGTGGTCACAGCAAGGTGTGAGTCATACAAATTAGGGGCTAGTGCACTTGCATGCACACGAGGCTGACCCCATACCATCAGGTGTACATAGTGATAAGAAATTGTGATCAGATGTGAAAAGGCCAGGGTGTCTTTTATTGCAGGGTTTTTATTTCCTGTTACCATCCGGTGACAGGAAACCTGATGAGTGATTGTAAAGACAAAAGTCACCTTTCAAAAGTTTACGCTGTCAGCAGATAACCTGAAGGAGCTTGTGTGTGCTGATCTATATATTCTCTGCAGCGACATACTGACTTGTTATCTTCATACCAAGAATCCCAGGTGATGTGTTAACATCTGGTACATCTGACACTTCATTCAAATAAAAATTGTTATACACAGAATTATATGGGCGTGATGAAACAACAGCTCCTCCTAACAAATGACTAACACTAGTAGCTATTAAAGTTTTAGTCTGTGAATACACCTACGGGAATAATATAGTGACATTATACTTATCGGACAAGAGTCCAAACATTTTAGTTAATCAGTATATGTAAAATATATTTTCCTCATTTTCAAAGACCTGTCCAAAAGAGATGGCAGGACAGGCAGATTAAATTGTACAACGAAAAGAATTCAATTTTAAAGAAAACTTTAACCACAGTCTTATTCATTTTCTTATAGTGAGTTAAAGTGTAGTGTGTTGATGTACCACCATTGTCATTTCACCCCTAGACACTAGTCACATCAGACACCAGACACTAGAATAAAATACAGACCGTGTGAGATCTAGGGAGGTAGCGTTAGGTTCCCTGATAATACATCATCATCATCCTCATCTTTTAGAGCCAGGGCCTACATTTGCTTGACCTCACACGGTTCACACAGATACAGCTTTCTTTCCTTTTAGGTAACATCTTAACCTCTCCAGCAATTACACTTGCTACATATATTAGTAGGCTTGTCCGGGATTTACTACATAAATTTGGGTCCTGGTCTGGGATTTAGCTGTAACAACATTTCTATTTTTCCAGGGAATCCCCATTGTTAATATTGCCCCAGATTTGGGAAATTGATGAAGTGTCAGAGCCTGGAATAATTAATTTGAGTTGTACTTATTTTAGAAATTGAGTTTGAACATTTTAGTATTTATCAGATGGCGGATTTGGCCAAGTTTCGCTCTGCTGCTGTGCAGACTGCCAGAGACATGAACATGGAGGGTCAAGTCTTGATTGACTATGTCACCTCAGAATGTGATAAGTTTATTGCTAGGGAAGAACATAGGTTAGCTGAATAAAGGAGAATGCAATTAGAAGAAGCTAGGGAAATTAAAAGGTTACAAATCGAGGCTGAGAAGGAGGCTAAAAGATTAGAGAGGAAAGCAGAAGATAAAAGATTAGAGAGGGAAGCAGAAGATAAGAGATCAGAAAGGGAAGCACAAGATAAAAGATTAGAGAGGGAAGCAGAAGATAAAAGATTACAGAGGGAGCACGAGCTGCGACTGAGGGAGCTGGAGTTACAAGGCCATGCTCCTGACTATGGCCACAGCCCATCTACCTCTGACTCTGCTGCAAGCCAGAGAGCCTCCTCATCAGCCATGGGGTTTCACTTAGATTATTTTGTGGAGAGAGACGATGATATTGAAGCATATTTAAGTAGGTACGAGGTATTAGCTACAACTTATGGGCTAGAAAAAGAAAGATGGAGCTTGAAGTTATCTCAAGGTCTTCGGGGAACAGCTTATGAAGTTTTTTTTTTCCAAAATGAGCAAGAATGACCAAGACAATTATGACATGTTAAAGCAGGCTCTTTTGCTAAGGTATGAAAAGAACGGATAATTTTATAGAAAAAAATTTAGAAATGCCAAGCTACTGTTGGGTGAGACCTATCACCAGTTCTCTGCACGTTTAGAGACGTACTTGGAGAAATGGACTGCTCTGGGGAAAACCCAAGATCTAAAAGAAATGATCCTTATTGAGCAATTGAGAGAGTCCATGGCTCCAGACTTGAGAAAGTTTCTCATGGAACAATGTGCAGAGAGGCTGGGTGAGTTACTTAATGTCGCTGAGAGGTATCAGGCAGCCCAGGCAGAGGTAGCTGGCGCCAAAAAGAAACACTTAGACAATTATAAGGCTCCACAAAACTTTAATAAATTTGACAACACTGTGGCAATTCTAGAGCTAATACATGCTTACGGTAAGCGATTGAGGGCAAGTTCCGTATCCTACTAGTGACTAGGCTGTTGCTACTGGTGTCAGACTGTATCGGCTAGACCGTTCCTCTGACGTCCAGGCCGGGTCATGCTGCATGATCTAACATTGCCCAACCTCGTGCCACCGAAAGTTATTTCGGGAGGTACGCTCCTTTGGTCAGAAATGACTGGTAGGGGAAGATCACAGTGGAAGCTATAGAGCAAAAGGTCAACAAGTTCATGAGAAAATGGCTAGGGGTACCACCAGGTCTGTCAGATGTATGTATTGCAAAAAGTCAAAACTTCTGCTTCCTTTCAAGTCAGTTGTTGAAGAGTATAAAGTTGGAAAGGCAAGGCTTGCAATGATGCTACGCGAGTCAGCTGATGACGTGGTTAAGTCCATTCAGCCTACACTGAAAACGGGAAGGAAGTGGAGAGCGGAAGAAGCTGTTGATGCTGCCCAAGAGTCACTCAAACTGAGGGAGGTAATCGGATACACACAAACGAATAGACGGGGATTTGGTCATGGGGACATCCGATGGTGGTCCAAGGCATCAAGCAGGGAGTGCAGAGACATGGTAGTTCAGGAGATACGAGGAGCCGAGAATGATAAGAGGTTGCAAAAAGCAGTGCAGCAGGTCCACCAAGGCCAATGGACTACATGGGAAGGAGCCCTGCAGAGGTCCTTGACATGGAATGATATATGGCAAATGGCACCTCTTAGGCTCAGCTTCGTTGTTAGATCACTGTATGACCTGCTGCCGTCGGCCACCAACCTTGTGAAATAGGGAAAGTCGGATGATGAGCAGTGCCCCCTGCGCCAGGGAAGGCAGACACTCGAACACGTGCTCTCAGCGTGTAAGGTGTCATTAGGGCAAGGGCGATACACTTGGCGCCATAACAAAGTGCTAAATGAGCTTGCTGCGACAATAGATCTGGCAAGGATGAAGGCGAATAGCAAACCCAGGCCGAGCACCGCAAATACATACTTTCTGAGGGCAGGAAAGTCAGCACACCCCAAACCGAGTAAACCTGGTAGCAGTTTACCATCTCTTCTTGACTGTGCAAACGACTGGGAGATGGCGGTAGACCTTACTGGACGAGGGGCATATCCAGAGAGTATCAGAAAATCGCGGAGACAGCCGGATATAGTGCTTCATTTTTCAGCAACGCTTCAGGTCATACTGATTGAACTGACCGTGCCATTTGAATCCAGATTAGACGAGCAACATTCGTTCAAAGCGGCCAAGTATAGTGATCTGGCCGCGGATCTGAGACACGATGGATTCACTGCAAGGGTCATGGCTGTTGAAGTGGGCGCAAGAGGGCTTGTGGCTGCGTCAGTGTATGATCTATTGAAACTGTTGGGGCTGAAGGGACAGTCGAGAACAAGGGCACTGAAGAGGTTTAGTGAAACAGCCGAAAAGGCATCAGGCTGGCTGTGGAACAACCGCAATGGGCAATGGAAATCGTGACAATAAACGCTGAGGTACAGAAAACCCCACGAATTTTTTTCTAAGTCCACAATACGCTGAGTTTTTTGGTACGTTGAATAATATACATAGACAGGATCTATAGATTTACAGATAATGTACTCACTAGTATTGTGAAGGGATAATAATTCTAAGGATCGGATTCGGTAGGAGTTGGTTGCACACTCTATTACGCTATAAACTTAACGGTTAACCCAGACGAGCTAAGTCTGTGAGAGGAATATTGTGTAGTGTACTAAGTGAACGGGCTGTGACTGAGGGGCGACACGCGGTGTATATTATAAGAGGTGTCAGTGGCAGAATTTCAGTGGCGAACGCGCTGCGGCTAGACTCGTCAGCTTCGCGATGGTGTCTCTTTGTGTGCGACGGAACGAACGGAATAATTTGTCTTCTCTTTGTTACTTTCACAATTGCCTCCACGGCTGGCGGAGTTGTGGATTTTAAAGTTGCTACCATAAGTGAAATGGGTTCATTTTCGATACAAGACAACAGGAGGCTGAGACGCTTGGGAGTCATGACCCAAGTGGGCCCGCCCCCCTTAGAGTGTAAAGGGGTATAGGGCCGAAACACTTGTCGGACGGGGGGACGTCTTCTGATGATCAGATTGCTTCCTGTTGTATCGCTCTGTAAAGAGTTTCCTATCATCATCTCTACACTCATTTCTACATTGCTATTTTTTGCAGGCATGCCCAAGTATAAAATAACTAGTGACCTAGTTATGATGCTAGTAGTAAAACAAGAGAGAGGCAAGTCAGATGGTCATGAACGATCGAATGAACAGTAATACCAGAGAAGATGACTGTGCAAGCTAGACCTGGACAGGCGTAAGCTTTTTTTCCATCTAATGGTAAGATGTTTGAACTTCCAGAAGTTCACTCGCTCTAAGAACTCGTGTAGAACACAAGAATTGAAGCACCATTATCACATTGACATCTCTGCCAAGACCCTCATTAGATAATCTGAATGTTGGCCAAGGTCAAGTTTCCCTCGTGCAAGTTCCTGTACCATTGTTGCCTGCAATTTTTTGTAACATTTTCTTTAGTTAAGCTTTACAGTTTATTTGACCTCTGCGAATGTTTTCGTTTGTCAAGATGCTTGTCTTCGTTTGATTAATATTATAATTTAAGGTAATTATACAAAGTCTTTGTCAAAGACTTGTCTCCCACTGAGGTTGGGATAAAAGGTATTATTATTTCAGGTACTGATAATAAACTATTGGACATAATGTCTACATTGGATTACTTTATCAAGCAAGGGATAGCCCTTGGCAAAACTGATGAGAAATTGGAAGAGTTTGCACTTACTCAATATGCCAAGGCACAGAAGGCTGAAGAGAAAAAGATGCAAATACAGCTGGACAGAGAGGCTGAAAATAAAAGATTAGAAATGGACAGAGAGGCTGAAAATAAAAGATTAGAAAGAGAAGCTGAACAAAAGAGATTGGAAAGAAAACAACAGCTAGAAGCTGAAGAAAGAAAACAGAAGCTAGAAGCTGAAGAAAGAAAACAGAAGCTAGAAGCTGAAGAAAGAAAACAGAAGCTAGAAGCTGAAGAGAGAAAAGAAAATCAGAAAATGGAACATGAAGAAAAATATGTTAGCTTTGAAGCTGGAGAAATTAAAATTGATGAATATGGGAAATTCTCAAGCAACTTCTAGTCAGACAAAGGGGAATTCTTATAAAGTCAAATTACCTCCTTTCAACACTGCAAAGGACAACATAACGTTCTATCTGGAAAGATTTGAACTTACATGCGTAACGCATAAGGTAGATAAGGCACAATATGTCGGACAACTGTTGGAAATACTTACAGGTGAAGCATTGAACACTATAATGTCGTTAGAAGGTCCTGACAAGCTTAACTATGATGTTTTCAGAGCAGCCTTATTAAAGAAATATCAACTTAATGAAGATGGTTATCGTCTTCGCTTTAAGACTATGTTACCAGAAACTGGGATAGAATTCTCAGACTTCATTACAAAGATACGTCTCACATTCTCACGATGGGTTGAGTTGTCTAAAACTGAACAAACATATGAAGCACTTATGGACTTGTTACTCTTTCATTGCCTTCTTACATGAGCGTAAACCTAAGAACTTGATCCTGTAATGGTTCTTCCTCAAAGAACTGGAGGCGAGCTGACAGCCCTCGTAATTTTGGTTCCAACAATTTTCTAGTTGTAATTGGAGGTGAGAGTGTAACAAGGAGATACGTGTTCATGACGCTGACATGTGCATCAAATGAACACTTTTTGTGATATGAGAAGACACAATGAAGATATAAATAATATACGGGACTTACAGTGCGCAGATGTCGACCATTACTAAACACACCACAGTGACTAACAAACGTGACAATTTAAAATAAAAATTGCTCTAGACAAGAAGAAAAGAATAAATGAAACATAAATACAAGACTAATGACTTACTTAGTCGTTCCTCTTCTACCGTAAGCTTTAGAGACTTGGAAGAGAGCGCAATCTTATCCTATCGTCTGTCTTCCTCCTGGTCTGGTTCCATTCTACTCCTCCGTCCTTCAGAAATTGTCTAATGTTGTCCACCTAGGGGTCTGGGTCATCCTGGAGGTCTGGATTCCTGGCTCTTATTTTTCCATGCTTTTCGTGTTAGCCAATCTGCAGACATGGCCAAACCATACTAATGACACTGGTTATAACAAACACAAAAACAAATGAGAATACCACTACGAAAATAATTTTGAGTTCCATGGAGAACATGTGAATTCTCCACAATAAATGGACCACGTGACTGGAATGACATTATACAAGTAACATGACTTGTCACATAGCACCTGATCATTAAGCGCTGGGCTCACTTAAGCATGGACAAATCTGCTTCTACATTTCGAATGAGCCTAGCAAATCGTAGGATGAACGGAATGTAGAAGGACATAAATGGAAAGAAAGCTGCAAGTCGTCTGAGTAAAACGAAATATGGATGAACATGATAGCTTGTATATAAAATGAGAACGACCTAGTGTCACAGGTTCTCTATTCTTAAGGCTGTTTATCAAATAGTTTATCCATAAGTGTCTAATGAAGTATAAAGCAGAAGTTAATTTCATGTAGAATCAGCACCGCAGGCTTTGTGTGAATTGGATGTTACATTTTTGACTGCATGCTATACACTAGATAAATTATGTGGCATTTTAGTGCTTTAAAAGCCGGTGTTTAAATTTTTCACATTTAACGTTTATATAACAGATCGTTTTGAAAAGATTCTCAAGATGTTTATCTTGATATAGGAAGTTTTGATAAACTGCAGTGAAGCTTTAGTGTAATGGAGTATTGTTTAGGCCATATGAAGATTATTATAGCTGCCGTGTGTGCAAGCTTTATTGAGTAATGGAGTACTGTTTAGGCCATATGAAGATTATTATAGCTGCCGTGTGTGCAGGCTTTATTGTGTAATGGAGTACTGTTTAGGCCATATGAAGATTATTATAGCTGCCGTGTGAGCAGGCTTTATTGTGTAATGGAGTACTGTTTAGGCCATATTAAGATTATTATAGCTGCCGTGTGAGCAGGCTTCATTGTGTAATGGAGTACTGTTTAGGCCATATGAAGATTATTATAGCTGCCGTGTGAGCAGGCTTTACTGTGTAATGGAGTACTGTTTAGGCCATATGAAGATTATTATAGCTGCCGTGTGAGCAGGCTTTATTGTGTAATGGAGTACTGTTTAGGCCATATGAAGATTATTATAGCTGCCGTGTGAGCAGGCTTCATTGAGTAATGGAGTACTGTTTAGGCCATATGAAGATTATTATAGCTGCCGTGTGAGCAGGCTTTGAGTAATGGAGTACTGTTTAGGCCATATGAAGATTATTATAGCTGCCGTGTGAGCAGGCTTTATTGAGTAATGGAGTACTGTTTAGGCCATATGAAGATTATTATAGCTGCCGTGTGAGCAGGCTTTATTGTGTAATGGAGTACTGTTTAGGCCATATGAAGATTATTATAGGCCAGGATGTGGACAGGCCGTATTATATATATTTAATGCAGTGTGGAAATTATATGATTCGATGTACCTGTATTCGTCTATGTCTACGTGACGATGTGCTGTGAGTTAATAAACAATAATTAAATATCACCAGTCGTTCCATACTCGACTCCCGTGGGCGCACCTGTTGTGTGAACGACTTTGCCAGTACACAATCACACTTACTTTACCTATACCAATCAGCGATAATTATCATTTGGTAGAAGATATTCCAGGGCAGCCACTATGGGATTGATGTGCTGGCGCAACTGTTTGTTCTCCATTTTTCTGGGCGTTTCCTTCCGATTGCATCTCTTAGACGGAATTTTATCAACGTACATCTTGTTAACCGTTCGGCCTTCAGGAAAGCATGGCAGACTTCACTCCCACCTCTCTAGGCTGGACCTGGTGTAGTCAAATCTCTAACACTTCGCTCCCACCTCTCTAGGCTGGACGTGGGGTAGTCAAGTCTCTATAACACTTCGCTCCCACCTCTCTAGGCTGGACCTGGTGTAGTCAAATCTCCATAACACTTCGCTCCCACCTCTCTAGGCTGGTACTGGTGTAGTCAAATCTCCATAACACTTCGCTCCCACCTCTCTAGGCTGGACGTGGGGTAGTCAAGTCTCTAACACTTCGCTCCCACCTCTCTAGGCTGGACGTGGGGTAGTCAAGTCTCTAACACTTCGCTCCCACCTCTCTAGGCTGGTACTGGTGTAGTCAAATCTCTAACACTTCGCTCCCACCTCTCTAGGCAGGACGTGGGGTAGTCAAGTCTCTAACACTTTGGTCCCACCTCTCTAGGCTGGTCCTGGTGTAGTCAAATCTCTAACACTTCGCTCCCACCTCTCTAGGCTGGTACTGGTGTAGTCAAATCTCTAACACTTCGCTCCCACCTCTCTAGGCTGGTACTGGTGTAGTCAAGTCTCTAACACTTCGCTCCCACCTCTCTAGGCTGGTCCTGGTGCACCTCTCTAGGCTGGACCTGGTGTAGTCAAATCTCCATAACACTTCGCTCCCACCTCTCTAGGCTGGTACTGGTGTAGTCAAGTCTCCATAACACTTCGCTCCCACCTCTCTAGGCTGGACGTGGGGTAGTCAAGTCTCTAACACTTCGCTCCCACCTCTCTAGGCTGGACGTGGGGTAGTCAAGTCTCTAACACTTCGCTCCCACCTCTCTAGGCTGGTACTGGTGTAGTCAAATCTCTAACACTTCGCTCCCACCTCTCTAGGCTGGACGTGGGGTAGTCAAGTCTCTAACACTTTGGTCCCACCTCTCTAGGCTGGTCCTGGTGTAGTCAAATCTCTAACACTTCGCTCCCACCTCTCTAGGCTGGTACTGGTGTAGTCAAATCTCTAACACTTCGCTCCCACCTCTCTAGGCTGGTACTGGTGTAGTCAAGTCTCTAACACTTCGCTCCCACCTCTCTAGGCTGGTCCTGGTGCACCTCTCTAGGCTGGACCTGGTGTAGTCAAATCTCCATAACACTTCGCTCCCACCTCTCTGTAGGCTGGTACTGGTGTAGTCAAGTCTCCATAACACTTCGCTCCCACCTCTCTAGGCTGGTACTGGTGTAGTCAAGTCTCCATAACACTTCGCTCCCACCTCTCTAGGCTGGACGTGGGGTAGTCAAGTCTCTAACACTTTGGTCCCACCTCTCTAGGCTGGTCCTGGTGTAGTCAAATCTCTAACACTTCGCTCCCATCTCTCTAGGCTGGTCCTGGTGTAGTCAAGTCTCTAACACTTCGCTCCCACCTCTCAAGGCTGGTCCTGGTGTAGTCAAGTCTCTAACTCTTCGCTCCCACCTCTCTGGGCTGGTCCTGGTGTAGTCAAGTCTCTAACACTTCGCTCCCACCTCTCAGTGCTGGTGCTGGTGTAGTCAAGTCTATAACACTTCGCTCCCACCTCTCAGTGGGCTGGTGCTGGTGTAGTCAAGTCTATAACACTTCGCTCCCACCTCTCAGTGGGCTGGTCCTGGTGTAGTCAAGTCTATAACACTTCGCTCCCACCTCTCAGTGGGCTGGTCCTGGTGTAGTCAAGTCTATAACACTTCACTCCCACCTCTCAGTGGGCTGGACCTGGTGTAGTCAAGTCTATAACACTTCACTCCCACCTCTCAGTGGGCTGGACCTGGTGTAGTCAAGTCTATAGCACTTTGCTCCCACCTCTCAGTGCTGGTCCCGGTGTAGTCAAGTCTATAACACTTCGCTCCCACCTCTCAGTGCTGGTCCTGGTGTAGTCAAGTCTCTAACACTTCGCTCCCACCTGTCAGTGGGCTGGTCCTGGTGTAGTCAAGTATCTAACACTTGCGCTCCCACCTCTCAGTGCTGGTCCTGTTGTAGTCAAGTCTCTAACACTTCGCTCCCACCTCTCAGTGTGCTGGTCCTGGTGTAGTCAAGTATCTAACACTTCACTCCCACCTCTCAGTGGGCTGGACCTGGTGTAGTCAAGTATCTAACACTTCGCTCCCACCTCTCAGTGGGCTGGACCTGGTGTAGTCAAGTCTCTATTACTTCACTCCCACCTCTCAGTGCTGGTCCTGGTGTAGTCAAGTCTCTAACACTTCGCTCCCACCTCTCAGTGCCGGTCATGGTGTAGTCAAGTCTCTAACACTTCGCTCCCACCTCTCAAGGCTGGTCCTGGTGTAGACAAGTCTCTAACACTTCGCTCCCACCTCTCAGTGCCGGTCCTGGTGTAGTCAAGTCTCTAACACTTCGCTCCCACCTCTCAGTGCCGGTCCTGGTGTAGTCAAGTCTCTAACACTTCGCTCCCACCTCTCAGTGCCGGTCCTGGTGTAGTCAAGTCTCTAACACTTCGCTCCCACCTCTCAAGGCTGGTCCTGGTGTAGTCAAGTCTCTAACACTTCACTCCCACCTCTCAAGGCAGGTCCTAGTATAGTCAAGTCTCTAACACTTCGCTCCCACCTCTCTAGGCTGGTCCTGGTGTAGTCAAGTCTCTAACACTTCACTCCCACCTCTCAGTGGACTGGTCCTGGTGTAGTCAAGTCTCTAACACTTCGCTCCCACCTCTCTAGGCTGGACCTGGTGTAGTCAATTCTCTAACACTTCACTCGCACCTTTCAGTGCTGGTCCTGGTGTAAAGTCTCTAACACTTCACGCCCACCTCTCTAGGCTGGACCTGGTGTAGTCAAGTCTCTAACACTTCACTCCCACCTCTCTAGGCCTAGTATACCCAGTCAGTTGAAACATAATTTTCTTTTTTCATTTTTGGAAGTGGTTTCGGTTACGTACATTTATTACCTACGGGGGTAGTCTTCGGTCCTGCCAAATGTACGCACCAGTTTTATATAGTTATATTATTTGGGCGTTCGATTGATTCACGCACTGACGTGCACAATGCAGGGTGAGTTGCTTTGGACGCACGTGTAACCTAGTTGAGTAGTTTCTGACGTCATGTAAGGGGGCAGCTCGGACGATATTTATGTCCGCTGTGTTATCCCTTGATTCCATGCCAGAAGCGTGGCATAGAATGGGAGAGGTTAGTCAACTGGAATCTCTAACCTGTTCGTATTATCATGTATGACTTTGTTTGAAAACTATATACTATATATAACGGGATGTATGGAGAAAGTCTGGGATTGTGAAGTATGATATGGAAGAATTTTATCCTGGAGTATGAATACGTTACCATGATGGACGTCCTTGAAGGAAGGTCAATGGACTTGAATGAGCGGAATAGTATATGGTAACAGTTTTGTGATCCTCAGTCACTTGAGTCAGAGGACTTTATTAGTAGAGAATCTTCAGGAACTTTAAAAGTAATTATCAACATGTTGACGTATGATTTCTGCGCCTGTGACGATGTTAGTCTTGTCCACTCCGTATGTGCTGTGTTGAATAAAATCTATGTACAGTCACCACCGACTTCTGTACTGCCAGTACTTGCCCAGTTCACCCAGTTCAATACCACTTGTTGAAGTTCGTTTGAAGAATATTGTTGACATTCGTTCATTTTAACCATTCGCGTTTTAAGCTACCACTTCACCAGAATAAACTGAACTCAACGATAAAACGGAGTCAACAATAATTGGTAAAATTCATGAGGAAGATTCTGTTTTTACTAAGAAGATTGATGAACTTATGATTAGTCATCATAGTGCTATCGAAGCACTCAAACTTGAACTTAGGCAGGAGAGAGCTGAGGCTTTAGATACTATCAAAACTCTCAAACAAGAAATTAGTAACCTTAAATTAGAAACTACTTCTCAGATAAAAAAATTGAGGTTGGATTTTAAAGATATAAAAATTAGAAAGGGAAATAATAAGAATGACAATATTTACAAGGGGAAACAATTCAAACAAACTGCTTCACTTATTAGTTCTTCGGGCCAATCTTCTCGACAACAGACTTCTATTTTCTATATGTATGTGGTATTTATTGGAACTAGACTAGTCAAAATTCTCAAAATAGCCATGACACTAAATAATACAAATGCACTTGACAGTTGAGGGTTTAAAAGTAAGTAAGACAAAAGATCGGAAATAAATAAATTTTTCCCGTTGAGTTTTGCCATGTTTTGTCTTACTTTTAAGTAAAGTTAAAAATGTTTAGTCAAAACCATGGGGAAAAACGTCAGTAAGGCTGTGTTGCATGCGTGTGTAATGTATGAGTGAGTGTTATATATGAATGATTGTATTTATGTCGGCTTAGAGTATACTAGCCACATAAAAAAGGCATAACATCTTGCGGAAGACCATAACAGAGGGGAGAGCTGAAGGCAAACGTGCAAGGGGACGACAGCGGTATAAGTGGGAAGATAACATCAAGACAAGAGACAGGACAGAGTCTATCAGAGTGCACCACCAAGACAAGAGACAAAAGATGTAGGAGATCCATTACAGCCAACCTTCGATGTGGAGACGGCAACTGATGATTATGATGATGAGAGTATTGTAAATTTGTAGTTGTGCATGTATGTAGCTTAAGTATGTATGTATGATTGAGTCTTATATATATGAATGATTGTATTTATGTCGGCTTAGAGTATACTGGCCACATAAAAAAAGGTATAACATCTTGCAGAAGACCGTAACAGAGGGGAGAGGTGAAGGTAAACGTGCAAGGGGACGACAGCGGTATGAGTGGGAAGATATCAAAAGATGGACAGGACAGAGTCTATCAGAGTGCACCACCAAGACAAGAGACAGAAGATGTAGGAGATCCATTACAGCCAACCTTCGATGTGGAGACGGCAACTGATGATTATGATGATGAGAGTATTGTAAATTTGTAGTTGTGCATGTATGTAGCTTAAGTATGTATGTATGTATGTGTGTGTATTTGTTTGTATGTGTTGTGCATGCAACACGTACCTTACAGAAGAAAAAGGCTACAAACCAGCACAATCGGAAGAAAACGGACAGGGCAATCACCCATTTCAGTCATTACTTGTCAACTCCCTGTGGAGTATATATATGTGTGCTTTTATGTACGAGTGTGTTGGTTGTAGTGCGTAAAAAAAGTATACATGTATGTTTGAGTGTGCAATGCGGGTTTATCTGTGAGTGTATGTAAGCGTGTATGCATGTCCCTGTTACGTGCGTGTGGACGAAAGTGTTGGTTGTAGTGTGTAAAAAAAGTATACATGTATTTTTGAGTGTGTATATATATATCTGCAGACAGTTGACAAATACATTTCATAAAATGAATGATGCAAGGGAGATTTCATCCACACAGCGACACTCATATACCATCCGGATGCACATTCACTCGCACACATCAGACATACAAAGACGGCAATGGAATTTAGGATATTGACATCTTGTCTTTGTATCACTTTATCAAGAAAATGCCGATGTCTAAGAAGACATTCTTTTCGTTATCATCATCCGGTATAAATGCAAATATTTGCATACTCAAATATGTTTTCAAACATTACGTCATGTGGTAAACAGAGTGACGTCCCCTTGGTTATGTCTTGAAAGTCCCTTTAAAAAAAACTGTTTCATGATCCCTGAAAAATGCTATAAAAGTCTCCTACCACCCTGAAAAAAAAAAAAACAACTAAATCATGAGATAAAATCCTATTCTCTGGTACAAATTCATCCTCAAACTTTGCTTGATTCTCAGACAGGTAAATTGATCTACCAGATGAAGAATGTATCGGTTGCCTGAATGGGTCAGAGGGTATATCAATGGAGGATATCAATGGAGATCGTTTCCATGGGAAAATCAGATGGTGACATCTCTTGTCGGGTCTCATGTTTCTGGCTAATAGATTAGCTGAGCAGAAAAGAATTTTCTTAGAAGATGCTAGGGAACTTAAGAAGTTAGAGGCCGAGAGAGAGGCTCAGATCAACAGGCTGCAGTGGGAGGAGAAGAAACTTGAGGCTGAGAAAGAGAAAGAGGAAAAAAAGATTACAGTTGGAGGCTGCAAAAGAAGAAAAGAGGTAGGAGGCTGAGAAAGAAGATAAAAGGCTTCAAAGGGAACATGAGCTACGACTAAGGCAGTTAAGAGTTGCAAGGCCATGCTCCTGAAAATGGAAATAGCAAATCCACCTCTGACTCTGCTGCAAGCCAAGGTGTCTCAAACTCAGCCATGGGGTTTCATTTAGACCCATTTGTGGAGAAAGATGATATCGAATAATTCCTAAGCCGTTTTGAAAGACTAGCTACTATGTATGGGTTAGAGAAAGAAAGATGGAGTGTGAAGGTATCCCAGGGACTTAGGGGAACCTCATATGAGGTATTTGCCAAACTGAGCAAAGACGATCAAGATGACTATGACATTCTTAAGCAAGCTCTTCTAGTTAGGTATGAGAAGAATAGCGAATTTTATAGAAAAAAATTTAGAAATGCCAAACTGTTGACTGGGGAGACTTATCACCAGTTCTCTGCACGCCTGGAGGCATACCTGGAGAAATGGACTGCTCTGGGGAAAACCCAAGATTCAAAGGAAATAATTATGACTGAGCAGTTAAGAGAGTCCATGGCTCCAGACCTGAGAAAAATTCTCACGGAACAGGGTGCTGAGAGACTGGAGGAGATCTTAAATGTGGCTAAGAGATATCAGGCAGCCCAGTCTGAGATGGCAGGCATAAAGAAGAAGCCTATAGACCATAATAAAACCCCACAAAACCAAAACCAACCTAAATTTGAACATAGGGACAAGTTTAATAAAGGTAAAGCTTATTATGATAAGCCAAATTTTGACCAACGAGATAGAAACCCACAATTCAGTGAAAGAAAAACTTTCCCTCAGGGAAATAAATGGTGTAAATGGTGCAAGAGGAACACTCATGACACCAAAGTGTGTACTAAGAAACCTTCTACCTTCGCTGCTATGAAAACGGGGAATCAGCGATTAAAGGTGAAACCTACTGGACAGCAGGAACCTTATCACCCCCCAGTTTGTGAAGATGTTGTATGTAATGGGGTCACCATTAGGTGCCTTTATGATACAGGTTTAGATTATGACTCAGTCGTGAGCTATCACCGGGTGTGTCTAGATCGATACACCACAGAAACAGTGGAGATCCAAGGAGCAACCAAGGACGTAGCAACCATGACACTTCCCATTGCTAGAATCTGTGTAAAAACTCGCTATGTGGAAGGAGTGATTAGAGCAGCAGTGATAAATGAACCAATCTACCCTCTAATATTGGGGTGTAGATATGTCTTCTTGGGGAATCCCAAGAGACATGTGATCATGGCAACAGTGCAGACCAGGTCACAGTCAAGGAAGGAGGAGGATGAACCTATAAATACTCATCCAGAGGAGATGAGGAAGGCACAGGCGGAGGTAAGGTCACTCAAGCCGTGCTTTAAAAAATTGCCTAAATGCCATACACCTCCAAACAAAGGAGACTACTATATGAAGGATAAATTATTATATAGGAAGGCCGGAACTGGGTCAAATGGTCATGGACAGCTGGTACTTCCTAAAATGTATAGGGCAGACGTAATAAGGAGTTTACATGTTGGAAAAGATGGGGACCATGAGAAAGTAGGTAGCATCTGCCAAAAGGTTTCTCAAAAATATTATTGGCCAGATGTAAAGATATGTATTGAAAATTTTGTAGAAGCCTGCGGCATATTTCATGAGGGAACACCCACAAGTGGGGAAAATAATAATCAGGACCTAGAAACGCCACGGGGCAAACTTAGGCCTGAAAATAAAAATAAATATAATAAAGTAGATACAGTGGAATGGGAACCCCCCTTTTCACACCCAGTCTTCAATTGAATGTATTAAAATGGCAACTCTGCGGCGAGTACAAAGAGTGAGTCTACCCAAGAATAAGCCGACAATCCCTCGGTCGGAATTATGTGAACTGGGGGACGATAAAAGAGAGAGAAGATCTCTCACAAGGAAATTAAAGTGGGGAGAAAGCCCCAAGAAAAGAAGTGGTAGTGGACGATTTGTGAGCGATGATAATGTCATGAAAAATAAGTCAGAAAAATTAACGGTCCATATGTAACCTTGTTAAGGACGTGGACAGATGAGAAGGCAGAAGAGACTGTTACCTCATCGTATCAGTATGTAAACGAGCTGACCACTCGTCTCAAAACTGGCAAATGATAATCTCAGACAAGCCAGGAAAAAACCTGCTGCTTATTTTAACAAGAAAGCGAAGGATAGGGAATTAGCTGTGGGAGAAAAGGTGTTGCTTCTCTTACCCGGCAGTAGTAACAAGTTGCAAATTGGATGGCAAAGTCCATATACGATACTAGAGAAGGTGTCTAGAACTAATTATAAAATTGACAAAAAAGGTAAGGAGAAAATTTATCATGTGAATCTCCTAAAGAAGTATCTGGATAGGGAAATCCAGGATGAGACACATCTAATGGCCTTGTCGATAGCAACGGGGATGAAGAATGAACCACTCACCTCTCACGAGTACCCCCATAAGAACAGGTGAAACACAGGCACAAGTGAAAATTAGTAAGCATTTGACTAACGCTCAGAGAGAGCAGGTTCAAAAGGTTCTGATTGAACATACAGACGTGTTAATGGATAAGTCGGGGCACACACATCTGTTGGAAAATGATATGAAGCTAACAGACCACATTTCAATGATTTAACAACTATTTCTGGTTTCACTACATCCCACAAAGTTTTAACCCATTCACACATTTTCAAAATAGTCAGACTCTTCCTTCTTCCTGTCAGTGTCACTTCAAAATCTGAAGACTGCATCCAGCTGTTTCACTTCTCAATCATGAATCCTATAAATTGTTTATTAATAGAGCCATATAAAGGTTGTAGCTGGCTAGTTAGGCCTCCTGGAATTACAGCTAACTGGGTTTCCAACTAGCTAAGTTTATTTTTAACAGCCTCAGTTCTGTGACATAGAAACTGATCCCATACTAGCAAGGCAGGTTTCTTTAACAGGATGCCTGGACCACACATTTTATTTTCATAATTTTATCCATTCTTCTTCATCCATTAGTCTTTTGGGTGAGCATGAATATAAACTCCAGTAGATAATTTTTTCTTTGGAAATGTCTTTCTTTTCAAAATCTAAAAAAGTGGCAATTTTGTGCCATCAGCACAGCATGACAAAACAGTATAATGTGTTTTTTCATGGCCACAGGTTTTAACAGTAACACTTTTTGCACCCATGGAATCTATGTCTTGTTTGAGGGCACATCAAATGTCAGAGGGACCTCATCCCTATTTCCTATCTGGGAAAGTTCAAAATGTCCCTCTTTCCTTGTATTAATGACATACCTCTAACATAGTGGTATCGAGGTGAGCAAGAAGTCATGCAACTCACAACGGAGAAAGCTAATGGAAATGGGTTCACTCCTCGAAATGACTGTATGACAAACGGATGAGAATTGCACAGAGTACTTATATAAACACAGACTTTGGCTGATCAAAATTCCACATGAAATTTCAGCTTTTGGTATACAATACACATCCGTTTTTTAGACACATTTTTAGGGGCATAAGTGCGTCTTATAGGCCAGCAAATACAGTAAATTTTATCTCATGCTAAACCTAAATATTATTTTGCACAATATTTCAATGTCAAGGACACATAGCATCTGCAGATGATCTACTAATGTATTACAATTTTCTTCCACTCGCTCTAACACAGTGATTCTCACATTTTTTTACCACCATGACCCAAATTTCACAATTGGTGAGGCTGCAGATCCATGTACTAAAATTAACAAGTAAAAATTAATTATAGGAATTCAGCCAAAAGCATGCTGCATAATTAAAACTTCGAGTAAGGGAAATGTTAGGGACGCAATCCATCACAATGTTTGCTATAACCCAATTCTGAGTCGCGGCCCACAGGTTGAAAATCGATGTTAACTTCTTACTCAGACATGCATGAAAAGTGAAGTCACTTATGTTAGCTTTAAAATAAAAAAGTTAGCCTTTCATTCAGCCAGGGCTAAATACTTGTAAATTATTTTGATATCCTTTCATAATTTTTTTTCCAATTTTTGCCACTGAGGGAATTTACATTCAGTCTCACATGGGAAAATTAACGTCAAATCAGAAATTATTAGACCATAACAAGTAGGAATAAATATGATGCAAATAATTGCAAAGATTTAAAGGGTGGAAAAAAACACACTACTCTGGTACGGACGTTCAGAAAAATCTGGAATGGATGTTCAAAAAAATCTGGAATGGATGTTCAGAAAAATCTTGAATTCACAAGAAATCTGGAATAAATAAAAGCAGAATTAAACCTGATCTCTTATCAGCGACAAGTGTAAACAAAGTTCATTAAACGTAACAAATATACCAAGAAGTCAGCCATGATTATGTTTTAACTTTAAAAAACTATACACACAAACACAATTACCATTATAAAACTGTAATATAATTGGATTTTAAAAAAATGTAAATAAATAAAATAACACGTACACAATTTTGTACTTGTCAGATTCATTATTCCCCTTGTTATTTGTACTGAGCACGGCACTGCATTATCGGCTCTGTTTCCAGGAGTTATTGCCCATTCTTCAGTTTATTCACTTTTAGTGCCTCAGTATTTTCTGTGAACTGCTTATTCAGAACCAGACTTTGCTGCATGTATGACAAAGAGGAATTAACGCAAAACACGATGGTACAGTACTCACTCTTAACTTGTGGGTTCGTTTGGATTTCTATTTCTTGCTTTGAATACATATTTGACTATTCCTTTTCTTGTCTGGATTTCTGTACATGTAATTCTTCCCGATTACATGTTCAAAATAAAAGAAATTTCTTGTTTCAAATGTCTTGCAGTTTGTCAATGACTGTCTAGCCCCCAAACAGCAGATCCAGGTGAAATCAATTTAAAATGTTTCTATACAAAAAAATTAAATACAAAATATCATTTATTAAATACAAAAGATTATGTCAGCAGTATGGAAATGTACGTATACATGAGTGAATCAAGAAAAGCAAATACATTTTCTGAACAATTAACTTATAAAGTAGGAAATGACGTACACTTTCAGATGCTAAAATAAGTTGTATATCAAAATTATAAAGATAAAATCAGTCCAATAGCAGATACTACCATAGTGTGGTGAAGTGTTAAAGGTTTCCCTATACTAGGTCCAGCCTTATTGAGGTTTCCTTCCCTGCTGCCTTTGCCTTCCCTAACTCATAAGCAGAGTCAGGTACCCATGTACAGGTGTGTACCCAAATGTGAAGCTACAAGACTTGGAACCCAGAACATGGCAACTCTGCTGCAAGAAGACACAGCTCTACCCACAGTGCCAATCGGATGCTCAGGCTGTATATACAATTGTGAAATGTCTGTAGGGACAACAGGTATATCATGATTTTGTACACATATTACCTTATGAGGTGATTATGCAGGTAGGGAAGTCTATAGTGGGCAAAGATACACAGTTCATACTACATATTGTGTATTCCAGGATTCAATCATTAAAAGATTTATTAACCGTCAGATCTGAGTTAAAACATTAGGATTCATTCCATAGCAGATACTGCCATAGGGGAGTGATGTGTTAGAGACTACACTATCTAGGTCCAGCATCAAGAGGTGAGGTGACCTGTTCTCTTCCTCGCTGCCTTTTCCTTCCCTAACTCAATGTCATTATATATATATATATATATATCATCTAATCATTCCATTTATCCTAGGATACACATTTTTCACAAAACAAAAAGTGCCACTGTCTTATTGATGTCACTGTTGTTGTTGTTACTGTTGTTGTTAATGTTGCTGTTGTTGTTGTTGTTGATCACTTTCTGAAAGTCAAATATATGCTGGAACCATATTTCTTGTCTTGTTTGTTTTGTTTTGGCCATTTCTTATAGAATGTGTGATTCCTGTTTACAAACATTGGGATCCTCTGTCAGTGCTACTGACTTTGTGCACTGTGCTGAGATCCTCCTTGTGTGATCTAAGTGAGGAGATCGGGGCACTGATGGAGCTGTTCATGTACAATGAAGATGACAATTAAAGCCAAAACCAAAAACTAAACCAGTTTTTAAATTGATGACTATTTTAATTTTAGAACATTATCTATTTCAATAAAATATGCATAATTTCTTGTTTGCTTACCATACCATTTTTTTGCTACATTTTCTTAATAAAATAATTATCAATACAACAGTTTGGGTAACTTTGTGTAATTTATTTTTTACTACACAAAATACAAATTTATTTACCTTCCAACAGGATGATGTATACCAAGGCACATACAGCATAATACAGAAGGCATCAATAGAACATATAACTGAGATGTGTGCAGAGACCAAAACAAAAAAGACTCAGTCTGTTAAGGGCCAAACCCTCTTTTTTTTTTCTAAACATAATCACTCAAGTTCAGTAGCAAATATCTGTTCTGTAGAACCCACAATTTTTTAGTTACATAAATATATCTAAGATACCACTCTGAAAGTAACCCAGACACAAGAAAAAATATAAACAAAATATCCTTAAAACAATCCTAACAGCTCAGGATTAAACATAAGCAAGCCGTATCCAATCACATATAGACATACAATCTTGATGTAAATCACACATACCATACACAGATGGTTTGCTGATAAGGAATGAGAGTGGTCGAGAACCTTTTTTTTTTCCTGCAGCATGTGCAGGATCTGAAGTGGCGAAGACATAAGCACATGTATGGCAAACATATGAAGGCATCAATTTCCTGCATGTATCACACAAAAGTTGTGTCATGAACCACCACTGTTCCAGCACTAATTAGAAAGTCAGTTAGAAGTGGATCCAGCTCCGGTCCCGAAAGTAACCGATCTCAGTCTTGTTGTAGATTAGAGCTGCTGGGCTGACGTAACTTTCAATCACAATAGGTCCCTCTATCACCTTCAATGTTTCTCCAGGTCGTTTGGCTGTGAACACCTGTAGAATAATCAAGTAGTGCATCAGCATCTCTATCATTATCTTGTTTGCTCCTCATGCATCATGAACCACCACTAGAGCTGGTACCCTTACAAGAAGCCAGCATCATCATGAAACACCACTATAACTGGTACCCTTACAAGAAGCCAGCATCATCATGAACCACCACTATAACTGGTACCCTTACAAGAAGCCAGCATCATCATGAAACACCACTAGAGCTGGTACCCTTACAAGAAGCCAGCACCATCATGAAACACCACTAGAGCTGGTACCCTTACAAGAAGCCAGCATCATCATGAAACACCACTATAACTGGTACCCTTACAAGAAGCCAGCATCATCATGAACCACCACTAGAGCTGGTACCCTTACAAGAAGCCAGCATCATCATGAACCACCACTATAACTGGTACCCTTACAAGAAGCCAGCATCATGATGAACCACCACTAGAGCTGGTACCCTTACAAGAAGCCAGCATCATCATGAAACACCACTAGAGCTGGTACCCTTACAAGAAGCCAGCATCATCATGAACCACCACTAGAGCTGGTACCCTTACAAGAAGCCAGCATCATCATGAAACACCACTACAGCTGGTACCCTTATAAGAAGCCAGCATCATCATGAACCACCACTATAACTGGTACCCTTACAAGAAGCCAGCATCATCATGAACCACCACTACAGCTGGTACCCTTACAAGAAGCCAGCATCATCATGAAACACCACTATAACTGGTACCCTTACAAGAAGCCAGCATCATCATGAACCACCACTACAGCTGGTACCCTTACAAGAAGCCAGCATCATCATGAAACACCACTATAACTGGTACCCTTACAAGAAGCCAGCATCATCATGAACCACCACTAGAGCTGGTACCCTTACAAGAAGCCAGCATCATCATGAAACACCACTACAGCTGGTACCCTTACAAGAAGCCAGCACCATCATGAACCACCACTATAACTGGTACCCTTACAAGAAGCCAGCATCATCATGAACCACCACTAGAGCTGGTATCCTTACAAGAAGCCAGCATCATCATGAACCACCACTAGAGCTGGTACCCTTACAAGAAGCCAGCATCATCATGAACCACCACTACAGCTGGTACCCTTACAAGAAGCCAGCATCATCATGAAACACCACTATAACTGGTACCCTTACAAGAAGCCAGCATCATCATGAACCACCACTACAGCTGGTACCCTTACAAGAAGCCAGCATCATCATGAACCACCACTACAGCTGGTACCCTGACAAGAAGCCAGCATCATCATGAACCACCACTATAACTGGTACCCTTACAAGAAGCCAGCACCAAACATTCACATGCTCTTGTGATGGTTACTGTGGCAATGTGTTTGACATGATGAGGTTACCAGCCTCATGCACAAGGTCATGTTAGTCACCTTGTACAACATGCTCAAGGAAACAGTCATTATATTCCTTCTATCATCAGCTGTTGTTTAACTACGATTGCTGAGTTTCTCACTCTTTTGCAGCCCAGACCAAGTTGAAGACTGCTGGTATTATCTACACTGTAGATCTAGGCTTTTCCTGTGGCTTTTCTGCCATTCTGAAACGTACTGAGCTGAAGTTATGAGCTCCAGTTTCTCCAGCTTGGCTTGCATTTAAAGGATCAACCCATCTGGTTCCAAGCTGGAATAAAAAGCATGTGGCATACTGTGCATTCCCCGCCATCCAAGGGGGCTCTCTCCAACTATGCAGAGCTAAAATACTGTGCTATGGTTCTGGGCTCTCCCAATGAATTGTCATGTCCTGTACAGAGCCACTTCTCAGCTCCCCCTGGCTATCACTGGGTCCATAGTGAAATCCTCCTGCATGCAGTCAGCCAGGTCAAAGCCAAAGAGTTACGTCTGGGGCTTAAGTGACTTCTCCAAGCTTAGTATGCAATGCTGGGTTATCAACAGGTTTCACCTCAGGGGGAATCCCTGGAAGTGTGTGGATGATTTCAAGAGTCAATGAGGGTGTCATCAGCCTCATAGACAGAGGCATTAAGCATAGCGGGTGGTCATATAAGGATGAATCCAGATATCCCTCCATGCATTTCTCTCATCAGAGACCCTCGGGAATACACAGAGCATGAGATAGTGTACTAAATCAGAAAACTATATAACTATAATCAAAAATTACTAAAAAATAAAAATTAAAAAACCTGTATGAATCCATTCCACCAAAAAACACTGAGCATTGTGCAAGTCATGTTTTCTACGAGATAACCATTACTTCTGTCTTTGTGCTAGTCACCAATGTCTTTAGACAAGGTCTTTACTTTGACTTTCTATTACATTTCATTCATCAACTTTCAGCTCCCCAAGGAGCATAGGTCTTCAACAAACATATGGCAAGTCTTCCTCTCCTGTGCCATCCGCTCAAGTTCTTTCCATGTTTTCCTCATCATTTTCACCTATGTTTCCAGTTCTCTTCTCCGTGTGTTTTTTGGTCTGCCTCTGCCTCTCTTTCCCTGTGAATTATTCCAGAACAAGGACTGCCTCATAATACTGTCAACATGTTTCCTCAATGTGTGTCCTATCCATCGCCAGCGTCTTCTTCTCATCAGTTCCACACTTGTGACCTTGTCATACCATTTCAGTCCTTCTATTCTATGCAAGCACCCGTTTATGAAAGTCTGTACATTTTGTTGTTGTTGTCTTTGTTGTTCTCCATGTCTCACAGCCATACAATAGGACTGACTTGACATTTGAGTTGAAGATTCTTATTTTCATGTTGGACTTGATTTATCTTGACCTCCATGTTTCCCAATGCAATGAAAGCACCTCTTATTTTGATATCACTGCCTGTCCTTCCAACTTTGTCTATATCGCTGCCAAGAAATGTGCACAATTCTACATCTTTTAGTGGTATTTCTTTAAGTTCAACCTTGTTATCATTTCTTGAATTTATTCTCATTATCTTTGACTTTTCTCTGTATATTTTCAGACCCACTTGTGACCTCTGATCTAATATTTTCATTTTGTCTTGTATCTGACTATGGTTATGGGACAGAAGAGCCAAGTCATCAACAAAATCTAGATCTTCCAGCTTGTCACATAATATCGTACTTTCCTTTGTGCACCTGAGCTTTAACCCTTTGAACCCTGGCCACCCAGCCTGTAAAATCCCATTCCCCTGGGCTCCTGAGCAAAAAATGCACAAAACAGACACATAAGCAAAACTAGTTATTGTGACCCAACAATATAGTCAGCTTTAACTATTGTATCTTAAAATTGACTAACCTGATCATCTCCAATATTCCTGCGTAGTGTGCCAGTCCTCCCAGCATGTAGACCCTTCCTTTAGGCACAGATAGCTCTCACAATATTTACACCAGAATTTAGTCTTCACTTTTTTGAATGGTCTGTCTTTGTAGTCCATGTCTGGGAAGTCACTAACATGTTTGTTGAATTTGTATGCACACACAACACAAATGTTATTGCCAGTAGCCTTTATTCCCCACTTTACGGGCTTTGATTTTATGTATTGTTTGAAGGCAAGTCTGCTTTTAGTGGGGATCATGCCCTCGTCTAAACTCAAGTGTTGTGAGGGTGAATAATAATATCGAAATCTTGGAAGCAACAAATTCAGCATGGGCCTTACTTTGTACAGTTTATCTGCTTTATCCAGAGCAGGGTCCTCTTCATCTACAAGATGAAGAAATGTCCATATAGCAAGAAAGCGATCACGTTCCATTACAGTGCGAAATCCAGGAGTTTGCGAAATGAAGTTCGAAGACGAGCTGGACCAGTAATCTTCGTAACGTGGTTTATTCACACTGTGCTCCATTTGAAGACGCAGTCCACAGAATGCTTTTACCTCTGGCACTGTTACATCTTTATAATTTTTAGCATAGTAGCTGGTTGGCTTTTTGCTTTTTACTTGCTCAGCACGTCTGTTTGTCTGCTCACACAAATTGTGCCAGAAATTACTGTCGAGGAAAAGTTCCAAAAATTCAATGGCTTTACTCTCAGGAGAAATGGAATTTGGAATATTCTTAGGGCCTATCTGTTCCACAAATGTTTTGTCTACGGTAAACATAGGTCTAAATATATTTGCGGTAGACCAACCTGTTTCAAATTTACTTGATACATTGTGTGGGATACGCCCCTTTCCACGCCCCTGCACCATAGCCCGATCCCCTGAGGGGCCAGGAATAGGGTTAGAACTAGTTTGATCATAATCTGATTCACAAGTTCCGTCACTCGATTCATTTTCGATGTCACTTTCACAATAATCACCATCTAAATCTAATTCATCATCCTCCGAATCATTGAGCACAAGTTCAACAGCTTGTTCCGTTGTTAGCCTTTTAGAATGGCTATTTCCTGGATTTTCAACACGCCTTTTCATTGTGAAAACAGTTAAAAAATTGCAAAATATTATCACGTCGTGGGCGCCGCCATCTTGGTCTAACATTCCACGAGATATGTGTACTTCCTGACGTCATTATTTTTTACACATTTCCATTCCCACCCCATTTTGCTAAGCTAGGTGTGTCAGACCGAGATTACGGTCTCTCGGGGAGAGGATTTTTTACGCACGGACCGAAATTTCGGGACCTCGGGTTCAAAGGGTTAATGTAAGTGTGCATAAAATATTGTATGTTGGCTGAACTGCATAAAAAATGATCATGCATTCAGAAGCTGTGCAAATGGTTTAGCCGGCTATAGAAGCTGTATTACATGTGATCATGCTCTCTTTATTGTTGCTGGGTTTTGTGCAGCATTATTTTATATAATGGTAGTAGGACTTGCCGAGCCAGCCATATGGTTATTGCTGCTGTTATTGAATTTGTATGTGTAGCATTGCTATTATTAAAAGGGAGATTGTCAGCACGCCTTCTTGGTACATTTTGTGTATGGGTCTACAAAAGTTTTGATTGTGCGACCTCTCGCAGTTCAAGATTTAGTCAAATTCCACAGGATTCCATTTCTGTTGTGTGTTGTCGATGTTTTCATAACCCAATCTATTGCTAGTAGGAAAAGAAATGGAGACAAGAAGCATCCTTGTCTGTTTCATAGACATACATAAATACTATGAAGCTATCATACACACAAAAAGCCAGCTATAAATTACCAAACTGTCACTAACAGACCCACCAGTTATAAATGATAAAACTGTCCCTAAAAAACAGTTTGAAACATGGAACAATTGTTGTGAGCGAACTGAAGTGAAATCAAAACAATTTGTTCTGATGCTTTTTAATTTGTGTAATACATTCTTGAATATGTGTGACCAGATGGTTATTCAAGTCACACAACTCAAACATGGATAAGTTCAGATGGCTGAATGAGTCAAGTAACTCAAACATAGATACATCTAGATGGCTGTATGGAGTGCACAGCTCAAATATGGGTACATCCAGTTGGCTGTAATAGACACACAGATCCAACATGGAAACATCCAGATGGCTGTATGAGGCGCACAGTTCAGACATGGATTAAGTCCAGATAGCTACAGGAGTCACTACTAAAAACCAATAAGAAGTCCAGATGACTGTGAGTCTAGCAATTCAAACATGGATACATCCAGAAGACTATGAGTCTAGCAATTCAAACATGGATACATCCAGATGGTTGCATCAGTCACACAGCTTCAACATGGATACCTCCAGATGGTTGCATCAGTCACACAGCTTCAACATGGATACATCCAGATGGTTGCATCAGTCACACAGCTTCAACATGGATACATCCAGATGGTTGCATCAGTCACACAGCTTCAGTATGGATACATCCAGATGGTTGCATCAGTCACACAGCTTCAGCATGGATACATCCAGATGGTTGCATCAGTCACACATCTTCAACATGGATACATCCAGATGGTTGCATCAGTCACACAGCTTCAACATGGATACATCCAGATGGCTGCATCAGTCACACAGCTTCAACATGGATACATCCAGATGGTTGCATCAGTCACACAGCTTCAACATGGATATATCCAGCTGGCTATGTAACACTTACTTACTTGGTCATTTCTCTTCTACCTTGGCGTGTAGAGGTTTGCCAGAGACAGTGCCATACTATCCTATCGGCTGTCTTCCGTTTGGTCTGCTTCCAGTCCAGTCCTCAGTCCTTCAGGGATTGTCTAATGTTGTCCTCCCAGTGAACCCAGGATCGTCCTGGAGATCTGGATCCCTGATCTTTGTTTCCCTTATTTGCTGTGTTATCCAATCTTCTATCATTTTGCAGCCCATGATGTAACGGTATTTAAAGTGGTTGCTTGTTCAAGCACCTGTTCTCCTAGCATAATTCACACAGCTCAGTCATGGATACATCCAGCAGGCAGTGTATGACATACACATCAAACATGGATACATGCAGCACACTGTAAGAGTCATACAGCTCAAACATAGATTTGATACAGCTGGCTGAATGAGTCACACAGGTGAAATATTATGTGTAAGTCTATGCCCAGAACTTAAGAACTACATACCTTACTAGTGGCTGCGACAAGGTGATCAAAGAAGTCATCAACATTGTACGTCGCTGTCTCGCTTTCTTTTGGGTTGTAAATGAGTGGATGGTGAGACAAAGTAATCCAAGGAATATCAGAACACCACGGATTCCATTTCTGACCAAAGGTTAGCTGGTCAGCTCTGTCCCAGTGGATCTGAATTCCTCCATGTTTACGGTCTCTGTACATGACAGACAATATTATTATCCACTAACAATTTCAGAAATGGCCTCTAGGTCAAAACTGAAAATAAGCTAAAGCTGAAAATAATGTCAAAAGTGAAAAATAAGATCAAAACTGAAAATAAGGTCAGATGAAAATGGGTCCAAAGTGAAATGAAAGTCCAACAAGAAAAGAGACACATGTTTATCATCATAATTAACCTATAGCTCCCCCTCAAGAGTTCAGGTTTTCAAAAAAGTCATGCCAAGCCTTCAGGTCCTGTGCCATCCATGCTAGGTCTTATCATGTCTTCTTTACGTCTGTCATATCTGTCCCTAATTTCCTTCTCCATATATAGTGCAGTCCACTTAAGCAGAACTCGTTTAGGACTGACTTTGTGTGCAACTTGATGTTTTTATTTCCATTTGTTTCCGAATGATGTTTTTATTTCCATTTATTTCCCAATGATGTTTTTATTTCCATTTATTTCCCAATGATGTTTTTATTTCCATTTGTTTCCGAATTATGTTTTTATTTCCATTTATTTCCCAATGATGTTTTTATTTCCATTTATTTCCCAATGATGTTTTTATTTCCATCTATTTCCCAATGATGTTTTTATTTCCATTTATTTCCCAATGATGTTTTCATTTCCATTTATTTCCCAATGATGTTTTTATTTCCATTTATTTCCCAATGTTTTTATTTCCATCTATTTCCCAATGATGTTTTTATTTCCATCTATTTCCCAATGATGTTTTTATTTCCATTTATTTCCCATTGATGTTTTTATTTCCATTTATTTCCCAATGATGTTTTTATTTCCATTTATTTCCCAATGCATTAAAAGCCCCTCTTGCCTAATATATTCTTATTTTCAGACTCAAGTATTTATGAAAATAGTCATTTCCTATCCAGCTATCAGGAATATTATAATGATACACAACAACTTACGGCATGATTGAAGGATTAGGATAGGTGAAGTCGCCAACACGTATAGACTGGAAGATGTGCAGCATTATACGTTGATACTCATAGAGTTTTTCATTGATAAAGTTGTATTTGACAACAAACATGGAGTACTCTGTCAGTAAGATAATTTTTTCCCGCTCAAAGTCCCAGTGGTCAATCCTGAAATAAAAATACATATGTGTCCATACATATAAATATATATATATATATATATATATATATATATATATATATATATATATATATATATATATATATATAGATATATATATATATATATATATATATATACGAGGGGCATTCAGAAAGTAATGCACCACATTGTTTTTCTCAGGAGCTGTTTATTAAAAAAGCATGAAATTTATACACAATATACATGGATATGTCATGTAAACATCGGTATTATTCAACATAATCCCCATCAACTTGTACGGCTTTATGCCAGCCCGAAACAAGTGCATGTATTCCTAGCCCGTACTAGATTTTGTCTTGATCATGTAGCCATTTCTTCGCTGCATGAATCACTCCTTCATCATCTTCAAACCTTGTCCGACGGAGTGCATCTTTAAGTGGACCAAATAGATGAAAATCAGAGGGTGCCAAATCGGGACTATAGGGTGGATGGGGTAGTACAGTCCAACCCAATTTGGTGATTGCTTCCCGTGTTGCCAGACTTGTGTGAAGGCGCGCATTGTCGTGAAGGAGAAACAGGTCTGCTGGATTCTTGTGCGGCCGAACTCTGTGAAAACGTTGATTGAGTTTTTTCAATGTCTTAATGTAAGCTTCACCCGTGTGTTACCGGGGCCCGAAAGGGGAGCAAAGAATAGTAACACTGTCCCCTGCCAAGCATGTCGTAGAAGGCGACTAAGGAGGGTTGGGCATGGGGCCGGTTACCCCATCCTGTAAAAAAAATTTAAACCACAAAAAACTTCAACAAATATGGACAAGTCAAATAAAGAAAATAAAACACAGCCATCCAAGACAGGGGAAGGTCCTCTCGCGGGGAGGCGTATGATGCAACACAGAGAAAGCCGAAAGGAGTCTGTGTTGCTGACTAACCTTCTTTCTTCTAGGAGAACTTCCAGATTTGGCACCTGGAATGTTCGGACATTGAACGAACAAGGGAAAGTGGCACAAGTAGCAGCAGAAATGAGGGAATACAAAATCGAGGTTCTGGGAATGTGTGAAACAAAGTGGAAGGGGGTAGACAGGAAGAAACTCATCACAGGTGAATTGGTGCTGTCCTCAGGACACGAAGATGAAAGTTCACACCACAGTGAAGGGGTAGCTCTTATGTTATCTAAAGAAGCACAGAAAGCACTCATTGAATGGGAAGCTGTGGGACCCAGAATAATAACAGCTATTTTCAAAACAGCTAAAAAGAAAATTCATGTCAATGTCATCCAATGTTATGCACCAACTAATGACAAAGAAGAGTCTGTGAAAGAAGCATTTTATACTAAACTACAGGAAATTATGGATAAAGTAAAAAGAAGAGACATCACAATTTTGATGGGTGACATGAATGCAAAGATAGGTACAGTCAATACCGGATTTGAAGAAGTCCTGGGAAAACATGGGATAGGAGTAATGAATGAAAATGGAGAACTATTCGCAAACTTCTGTGCTTCAAATCAACTGGCTATAGGAGGAAGCATGTTTCCACATAAGAGAATACACAAGGCAACATGGATATCACCAGACCATAGAACAGAAAATCAGATCGATCATATATGCATAAAGAAGAAGTTTAGATCATCATTGCAGGATGTAAAGGTATATAGAGGAGCAGATGTGGCATCAGATCACCATCTTCTGATAGCCAAAGTAAAAATGAAACTCAAGAGATATGCAACAATGCAAAATTATAGACAACAGTTTAATGTAGGACAGCTAAGAAATCAAGAAACAAGAGACAAATTTGCGGTCACAGTATCCAACAAATTCCAAGTGCTCCAACAGTTGGAAGATGTAGAGAATACAGAAGACTATTGGCAGCAGGTCAAAACGGTATGGAAGGAGACATGTGAAGAAATACTGGGGAAAAGGGAAAGACAACAAAAAACATGGATAACAACAGAAACCATCAATAAGATAAAAGATAGAAAAAACAAGAAAGCAGAGTTAAACACAAGCAAAACCAGAAGTTCCAAAGCCAAGGCTCAAGAAGTGTACACAGAAGCAAACAAAGAAGTAAAAAGAAGTATCAAAAGAGACAAGAGGAAGTATATTGAGGAGTTGGCAAGAGAGGCAGAAGATGCTGCAGCCAAAGGAAATATGAGAGAACTGTATAGCAGCACAAAGAAGCTAACAGGGAAATACAAGCAAACAAGTTGCCTCATAAAAGATAAGAATGGGAAACTGCTCAGCAATATACAAGAGCAAATGAAGAGGTGGACAGAATATTTTGGGGACCTTCTCAATAGACCAGCTCCACAAAACCCGCCGGACATCCAGCCAGCAGAAGAAGAGCTACAAATTAACGGTGAAAGACCAACGAAGGAAGAAATAAAGAAAGCCATAAAGCTTCTAAGAGATGGAAAAGCGTCTGGACCTGATGGCATTCCAGCAGAGGCCATCAAAGCAGATATCGACACGGCTACAGAGATGTTATATAAATTACTTGGTAAAGTCTGGGAAAAAGAAGAGATACCAGCAGAATGGAAGGAAGGATATCTGGTTAAGTTGCCTAAGAAGGGAAATCTACAAGAGTGCACAAATTATAGAGGAATAATGTTACTATCAGTGCCAGGAAAGGTATTGAACAGGATTATCCTTGAGAGATTAAAGGAGTCCATAGACAAGAAATTGAGAGATGAACAAGCAGGTTTTCGACAAAACAGATCATGTACAGACCAGATAGCCACTTTGAGAATAATAGTTGAACAAAGTCTGGAATGGAATTCACCACTGTACATCGGATTTGTGGACTACGAAAAAGCATTTGACAGTGTGGACAGAGAATCACTTTGGAAATTGATGAGGCATTATGGAGTTCCCCTGAAGATCATTAATTTAATAAAGAAAACCTATGAAGACATGACGTGCAGAGTTCTTCATCAAGGACAGCTTACAGAACCATTTGGGATAAGAACAGGAGTGCGACAGGGATGCCTCTTGTCTCCATTTCTTTTCTTGCTGGCAATAGATTGGGTTATGAGATCATCGACAACACACAACAGAAATGGAATCCAGTGGACTCTGACTAAGCAGTTGGATGATCTGGATTTTGCTGATGATTTGGCTCTCCTGTCCCATAACCGTAATCAGATGCAGGACTAATTGGAAACACTCGATGAGAGGTCACAGCAATTGGGTCTGAAAATACACAGGGAAAAGACAAAAATAATGCGAATAAATGCAGGTAATGAAAACAGGGTTGAACTTGAAGAAACACCAATACAAGATGTAGAATCATACACATATCTTGGCAGTAATATAGATAAAGTTGGAGGGACAGACAGCGATATCAAAATAAGAATAAAAAAGGCAAGAGGAGCTTTCATTGCATTGGGAAATATATGGAGATCAAGAGAAATAGGATCCAACACGAAAATAAGAATCTTCAACTCAAATGTGAAGTCAGTCCTATTGTATGGCTCGGAGACATGGAGAACAACAAAGACAACAACCAAAAAGCTACAGACTTTCATAAATGGGTGCTTGCGTAGAATAGAGGGATTAAAATGGTATGACAAGGTTACCAATGTGGAACTGATGACAAGAACTGGACAAGTGCCAGTGGAACAAGAGATGAGAAGAAGACGATGGCGATGGATAGGACACACACTGAGGAAGCCTGTTGATAGCATTACAAGGCAGTCCTTGTTCTGGAACCCCCAGGGCAAGAGAGGCAGAGGAAGACCAAGAGGTACATGGAGAAGAGAGTTGAAAACAGAGGTGAAAATAATGAGGAGAACATGGAAAGAACTTGAGATGATGGCACGTGACAGGAGGACTTGGCATGTGTTTGTTGAAGGCCTATGCTCCTTTGGGAGTGGAGGGTTATGAATGAATGAATGAATGTAAGCTTGCAAATTGATTGTCTCTCCTCTTGGCATAACGTCCACAAGAATCACACCTTCAATGTCCCAAAAGACAGTGATCATGACCTTTCCAGCTGAAGGAACTGTCTTGAATTTCTTTCTTCTTGGTGATTGCGGATGATGCCACTCCATTGACTGTCTTTTTGTCTGGGGTTAAAAATGATGTGCCAGGTTTCGTCGCCTGTAACGATCTTAGCCAAAAAGTTCTCTCCATCAGCATTGAAACGCTCCAACAATTCAGAAGAAATTGCTTTCCTTTGCAATCGGTGGTTATTTGTGAGACTTCGAGGAACCCATCTTGCGCAAACCTTAGAAAATCTGAGAGTTTTTATAACTGCATTTGCACTACCAATGCTGACTGACAGCTGTAAGGCCAATTGTTGAGTAGTGATTCGCCTATCAGTAAGAATAATGCCTTCAGCGCATTTCAACATTTCTGCGTTGGTGGCTGTGGCAGGACGTCCACAGCGTGGCCGATCAAGCAGCTCCGTATCTCCACTTCCTGATTCTTTGATTCTCTGAACCCAGTGACTGACTGTACTCCTGTTGACTGCAAAACTTCCATACACATCACATAGACGCTTGTGAATATTCACAACAGTTTCCTTCTCTGCAACGAGAAATTCTATCACAATTCGCTGTTTATAACGCAAGTTGCTAACACGCTTCATTTCAACAGTTTAGGGCAGCCGTATTATTTGGCCGGTTGCGGTGCAATTTAGCGCACACAATTGGCACATGCCATATTTGAAGTGTGCAAAATTTCATGCTTCTATCTTCATTATTAGCTGAGAAAAACGATGTGGTGCATTACTTTCTGAACGCCCCTCATATAAATATATAAATATATAAATATATAAATATATAAATATATATATATATATATATATATATATATATATATAGATATATATATATATATATATATATATGCACATACATACATACATACACTAGCAAGTAACTCATCATGAAATGATGGTAAAGAATTTTTTTTTTTTCCCACTAACCAGCGGTACTCGAGCTTTCCAGCTCTTTTGGCCCAATGACATGTCATTGCGAGGCTGGGGGGTCAGTGGACTTTCCTTCTAACCCGGTCAGGAGCTTCGCTCCTTCCCATCCACACGGGATTTATGTGCAGGAGCCGTTCAGGTTATTCAGTCAAATTTCCGGTCGTAAACATTCCTTCAAACGCTGACGCCCGGGTTTGAACCATGAAAACCTGGTCGCCAGTACAACGCCGCAGCCATTACACCAGCGCGGCTCCCTGGTAAAGAACTGTGGTGTGCGATTTCTGTCTGATGTCTTGATGATGGCACCACTTCTCCTGTATTCAGCTTCTTCCTTTCCATTTTCTTCCACCGAACAAGTAAGCCTGTCAACAAATACAGACACTTGGAGGAAACTATTTAAGAAAAGCACACGTACAAATACTAAAGACAGACGTACTTCAGCCAGTAAACAAATAAAAAAAAACAAGCATACAATATGCCTAATAAAAGTAAGCAAGATTCAAGTATTTAAAAACATGTCAAAACACACTGGCTTCCTTCAACCACATGCAAGATGGTGTCCAAGCGTGTTCAAAGAAAAAGGAAAACATTTACAAAGAGTTCAAGTTGTGTCTTTCTCCCCCCCCCCCCCCCCCCCCCCTCCCCCCCCCCCCCCCCCCCCCCCCCCCCCCCCCCCTCCCCCCCCCCCCCCCCCCCACCCCACTTGGATGAAGGGATATAATTATGTGCCCTCACTTCGGTATATGGATAATTGCCTCCCTCTGTCAGTAATGTGTTGGGCTTCTGATATGCAGAGAGAATTACATTAAAAGACACCCAGTGGCACTCACGCAGAGATACGAATGAACGAACGAGGCCCATCTAACATTTTGCCCTTTCACTCTCACTTATCTTGCATACTATACCCTTTCATTCTCACATGTTTCTTTAAGCATTAAATTAAAGGCATACAACATTATAAAGGTTATATAACAGTATACAATGAGATTACCATATCATAATCAAAATAAAGTATGTTTTTTTTTAAACAAACAACAACGTAGTGAAAATAAGAAAAAAACAACAAATGCAGAACAAACAAACAAACAAATCCAAAACATCTATACAGTAAATCAGACAATAATTCGAGTCTGACCACACTGGGATAGTACAGAATCGGAACTCCTGAAATATTTGAACAGTCTGCTATTGAGTGAGTAGGAACTCTGTGTTTTCTTTGCTTTCCCTAACTCAAGAGCAGAATCAGACAGAACGAACAAACAAACAAACGTTATCTTCAAATGGTTTAGAATTGGGCACACAGGCCTGTCTAACATTCTGCCCATCCTTTCTCTCGTGTGCCATACTGAATTCATTTATCCTACACATACATTTTCAATATTATTTTTTTTAAATAAAAATAAACAAAAGAAAAGCAATAAAACAAAGTAAAATCCCAACATTGTAAAAGTATAACAGTTACACACATTTACAGGACTTTATCATAATCAATAATGAACAGGGCAGAATAATCCTTCAAAAATACACTTCACATTAGATAATGATATGGGAACATAACTAAATTAGGATGGCATATAATCTGCAATATACCAGCAGAATGGAAGAAAGGATATCTGGTTAAGTTGCCTAGGAAGGGAAATTTACAAGAGTACACAAATTATAGAGGAATAATGTTACTTTCAGTGCCAGGAAAAGTATTAAACAGGATTATCCTTGAAAGATTAAAAGAGTCCATAGACAAGAAACTGAGAGATGAACAAGCAGGTTTTCAACAAAACAGATCCTGTACAGACCAGATAACCACTTTGAGAATAATAGTTGAACAAAGTCTGGAATGGAATTCACCACTATACATCGGATTTGTGGACTACGAAAAGGCATTTGACAGTGTAGACAGAGAATCACTTTGGAAATTGATGAGGCATTATGGAGTTTCCCTGAAGATCATAAATTTAATAAAGAAAACATATGAAGACATGACATGCAGAGTTCTTCATGAAGGACAGCTTACAGAACCGTTTGGGATAAGAACAGGAGTGCAACACGGATGCCTCTTGTCTCCATTTCTTTTCTTAATAGCAATAGACTGGGTTACGAGAACATCGACAACACACAACAGAAATGGAATCCAGTGGACTCTGACTAAGCAGTTGGATGATCTGGATTTTGCTGATGGCTTAGCTCTTCTGTCCCATAACCGTAATCAGATGCAGGACAAATTGAAAACACTCGATGAGAGGTCACAGCAATTGGATCTGAAAATACACAGGGAAAAGACAAAGATAATGAGAATAAATGCAGGTAATGATAACAAGGTTTAACTTGAAGAAGCACCAATACAAGATGTAGAATCGTACACATATCTTGGCAGCAATATAGACAAAGTTGGAGGGACAGACAGTGATATCAAAATAAGAATACAAAAAGCAAGAGGAGCTTTCATTGCATTGGGAAATATATGGAGATCAAGAGAAATTAGATCCAACACGAAAATAAGAATCTTCAACTCAAATGTGAAGTCAGTCCTATTGTATGGCTCTGAGACATGGAGAACAACAAAGACAACAACCAAAAAGCTACAGACTTTCATAAATGGGTGCTTGCGTAGAATAGAGGGATTAAAATGGTATGACAAAGTTACCAACGTGGAACTGATGACAAGAACCAGACAAGTGCCGGTGGAACAAGAGATGAGAAGAAGGCGATGGATAGGACACACACTGAGGAAACCTGTTGATAGCATTACAAGGCAGTCCTTGTTCTGGAACCCCCAGGGCAAGAGAGACAGAGGTAGACCAAGAAGTACATGGAGAAGAGAGCTGGAAACAGAGGTGAAAATGATAAGGAGAACATGGAAAGAACTTGAGATGATGGCACGTGACAAGAGGACTTGACATGTGTTTGTTGAAGGCCTATGCTCCTTTGGGAGTGGAGGGTTATGAATGAATGAAGAATCTGCACTCATGATATATTTGATAAGTCTGCGCACACACAAATACACTGATTGATTAAAAAATTCTAAACAACATAAATCACTAAGGACTTTATTTATTTTACTTTGTAATAAGGCAAAATCATCCTGAAAATATAATGAAAATACTATAAAGTTACAAACAAACAATTTATTACTATTGACTATACTTGCCAAATTCCATATCACAAACCTTTAATATAACAAATGCTCTCATCTTTAAGCAAAAAAACATAAACATTGCTAAAATGGAATAATGGATAAAAAATTAATTCATGAATTACTTGATTAAAAAATGTTTAAACAATGAAACTTACTTACTTATTCGTTCCCCTTCTACCGTGAGGTGTAGAGGTTTGGAAGAGAGCGCCAGACTATCCTATCGGCTGTCTTCCTCCTGGCCTGGTTCCATTCTAGTCCTCGGTCCTTCAAAGATTGTCTAATGTTGTCCTCCCTGCGGACTCTGGGGGTCTGGATCCCTGGCTCTTTGTTTCCCATGCCTGTCATGGTAGCCGATCTTCGCCCATTCTGCAGACATGGCCAAACCATCTTAGTTGGGACTGTTCTACTTGGGTCTGCAGGGTGTGGGATTTTAGGCCCTGACATATCGTCTGGTTGCGGACCATGTCTCTTCTTGTTACTTCAACCACCTTCCTCAGATACCTCATTTCTGAGGTTTGGATCTGGCTTTTGTGGGTTGTAGTCATTGCCCATGACTCGCATCCATATGTCAAGACTGGGACATAGGTGGAGCGGTATACAGCCATCTTCATTTTCTTACCAACCTCTCTCTTGCTGAGGAATCCTCGATTTATGGCATGAAAAAGTCTCCCAGCTGCTGCTTTTCGAGTGGCCAACTCTTCTTTGATGCCTCCCTTTCGGTCTATAATAGCTCTGAGGTATTTAAAGTGGTCGACCTGCTCCAGGACCTGTTCTCCCAGCTTAATCTGATGTCTTCTTTCTTCTCGTGATATCACCATGGATTTTGTTTTAGAGCTGCTTATGACCTTCCCTCTCTTCTCCAGCTCTTCCTTCCAGACTTGCAGGTTGGATTGGAGATGTGCTTCCGATTTAGCAATCAGGTCAACATCATCAGCAAATGCCAGCTCTGAAATATATACCTGTCTCATCTTCCAGTACCCCACTGAATACTTTCTTGTTCTCTCCTTACATGCCTTGATAACGTCGTCCATGAGGAGTATAAAAAGATAAGGTGACAGGATATCACCTTGTCTTACACCAGTGATGGTCCTGAACTCTTCTGACTTATGGTTTGCTGTCCTCACATAATTTCTGCAAGACTTGTAGAAGCTCTGTATAGCATGAATCAGAGGTGCTGGAATGTTCTTCCTTCCCATACAGTCCCAAAGTTTGCTCCAGGGGACCCTGTCAAACGCCTTTTCCAGATCTATGAAACAAAGATGGATCTCACTCTTATACTCAAGGGCCTTTTCACTCAGCTGTCTGAGTGTGAAGATTAGGTCTTGAGTACTTCGGTTTGCTCGGAATCCGCACTGGACCTCATCCAATTGTGCTCAGCTAGGCGTCGGAGTCTCTGCTCTAGGATTCTAAAGTAGATTTTGCCAGGGACGCTGAGGAAGGATATGCCTCTATGGTTTTCACATTGTCGATTGTCACCCTTTTTGAAAATTGGCAATCTCCCAATCCTTTGGTATGGTCTAGTTGCACCACGCTGCCTGTAGGACCCTTAAGAGTAATAGGTCGCCTGATACTCCCATATACATAACCATTTCTGGTGTTATACCATCATGCCCTGCTGCTTTGCCCATCTTGATTTTCTAGTGCTGCCTTCAGTTCTTCCATCTTTATGTCATCTTCATCACCATTGGTTTCCTCTTCTGTGCTAGTGGTTATCATTTCTGATGCTTGACCTTGCTCACCATCAAGGAGTTCTGAGAAATATTCTTTCCATTACTTCCATCGCGGCAGTAAGCAATTTGCCTTGCTTGTCCTTTATAAATTTGAGAGGGCATTGTTTTTCCTTCCTCATGTTCTTTAGGGTCTTATAGAACAATTTCTGGTTTTCTTGCGCACCTTTTTCTAGCTTTTCTCCAAATTCTTCCCAGAACTTCTGTTTTGCTGCAAGCACCTTGTTCTTTGCTTCTGTTCTGAGTATCAAATATTCTCTATATTTCTCTATTTGTCCTGCTGTGTTTTTAGATCCTAAGTATTGTTTCCATGCCATTTTCTTCCCTCTTATTTTCTCTTTGACTTCCTCTGTCCACCAAGGCGTCCTCTTTCTCTTGCTCCAAAATCGGACTTCACCACATGCTTCTGCAGCAGCTGTCTTTATGATGTCCTTGAATTTAAGCCAGCGGGTTTCCAAGTCATCAGGTTGTTCTTCTGTGTTTCTCACCGCTGTAGCAATAAGCCCCTGATATCTGGTCTTAATTTCTGGCTCTCTCAGCTTGTAGGTCTTAATGCTCATTTCTCCCGTTTGTTTACTTGGTTTCTTGCGTGATGTTGGGCAGTTCCTAGGCTGAGCAACTCTTTCAGTTGTTCTGTTGATTGTAAGCAGGTAGTGATCAATTCCAATCTCTGGCCCCCTCCAGACTCTAGCATCCCGGACATATTTGAATGAGCTCCTCCTAACAATGGCATAGTCGATCACTGACTTCTCATTCTTTGTTGGTCACATCTAGTGTATGCATGTATGCGCTTATGGGGGAACTTTGTGTTTGTAATGATCAGATTCTGCTCACTGCAGAATCTAAGGAGTCGCTTTCCATTGTCATAGAGAGTATCTTCTCCATATCTTCCAATAACTCCACCCCATCTAGCATGGTCATTTCCAACTCTGGCATTGAAATCTCCGAGCATGATAATTTAATCTAAGCAGTCATCCACTGTCCTTTGAAGCAGCTCGAAGAATTCCTCCTTGACCTCTGCTCTCTCATCCTCATTTGGGCCATACACTATGACCAGGTTGACTATGGTTTCTCCTTCTTTTAGTTTTACAACCATAATGCGCTCCGAGACAAAGTTCCATCCCTTGATACTATCTTTTTGGCTTTTGGCCACAATGCAACCCACGTCCCCTTTAGCTCTTTCAGATGTGGGTACACCACTGTAGAGCAGCATGTTGCCATCGAGATCCATGACTCCTTGTCCCTTTTTCTTTGTTTCCGTTATAGCCAGGATTTCTAGTTTTGCTTTCCTCATCTCTTCCACCAACTCCTCTTCTTTCCCATTTATACTTCTTGTGTTCCCAGTTCCATAAGTCGTAGTCCGTAGTCTGTTGCCTTCAGAATTAGTCCGGTTTTCTCTCTTGTAGTTCGTGTAATCATGATTTAAAGCAAACAGGTGATTGGTCTGTTGTGCCTTTGCATTGCCTCCTTACGGCCTCCATCCTCCTTTTTCAGCTGGGCTTGGGACCGGCCTAGGCGGAGTTTTAACCAATTAAACAATTAATTAATTGTTAAAGATTCCAGCACTAATATATACTGAAGCACATTAAAAACGCACCACCTGTATAATCCAGGAACAGAGTGTGAAATGTAAATATAAGTGTTTACAAGTTTACATATTTGGAATCTTTATTCATTTTCCTATGAATCCATGCTGGTCATTAATTTGTACATTTGATTGTTATGAAATTCATTGCATCCTGTGCCGGCAAGGGAGAAAACCAAAAATGCAACCAATAAAAAAATTCATTCACACTATCCTCAGTATCTGGTATGCCCACCGTGTGCTTGCAAACAAGCTTGGCAGCGGCTCCGCATGGAACGCACAAGTCTCTGAAGGAAATTCCGAGGAATCAAGTCCCATTCACGTGTAAAAGCAGCTTCTAGCTGTTGCAGATTAGCTGGAGAACCTTGCCTGTAGACTCTGCGTCCAAGCTCGCCCCACAGATGTTCTATAGGGGACATGTCTGGTGATAGGGCAGGCCAATCAATTGTCACAATGTTCTGCTGCTGTAGATATTGCTGCGTAATGCATGCGGTGTGCGCACGTGCGTTATCCTGCTGGAGAAGCTGCAAGTCTGGATAATTTGTGAACGCAGGAGCAAACAATGCATCCAGAACCTCATCTCGATATGTCACAGCATTAACATTTCCACGGAAGACGTGAAGAGGCAAGCGATGGTGAAAACTGAATCCTCCCCAAATGTGAATACTGCCACCTCCAAATCGGTTGTGCTTACGAACACAGCAATCTGCAAAGCGCTCTCCACACCATCGCCAAATCCGCATACGTCTATCGGCAAAGGATATGTTGAATCTGCTCTCATCTGTGAATAGGACAGCATTCCACTGTGCAGTCTAGTCCATCTGACATGTTGCTCTGCCCATTGCAGGCGCTACTGACGATGTATGTGAGTCAAGTTTGGCCCAACATAAGGTCGTCTTGCAGTAAGGCCTGTATCTCTGAGTCGTCGTATGACTGTCATTCGAGAGACTTGCCCATGTCTACCCACTATTGCTCTTGCTGTTTGACTTGCCGGGAGAGAACGATTCTTTAGGTGACTCTACACAATATGATGATGTTGCGCAGGGGTAGTAACTCGTGGTTGGCCACTCCGAAGTCTATCCCGGGCACTGCCAGTGGTTCCGTAACGTTCACTGAGACGTACAACAGTGCTGTGGTGGCAATTCATTCTTCTGGCAATGGCCCGCGAGCTCATTCCGGTCTCCAACATACCAATGGCTCATTGGCGGTCGTTTTCAGATAGTCGTGGCATTTCAAGCACATGTACTGGGTGTTTTGTCTCAACGGCCTTTTTATAACGAGTATACTGTCACAATGCGTACACATTTTCAGGGTCATAGCTGTTGGGAATCGTGTTGCACGTGTAACTTTCATTGTTTTCATGTAGTCTGTACACAAACCCGTGGGTTGAATCATGCACTTTCCATTCCAGCAGCCATTCGCTCTCTACCTCATGACAAACACAGGGAAAATCCATTCCCACACTTTTTTTCCCCAGCTTCTCGGCATCAGTATATATAATAGTGGTGCGTTTTTAATGTGCTTCAGTATATATATGTGTGTGTGTTTCTCTTGAGTCAGTTACTCGGACATAGCAGCCATGTCATGTTGTCATGGCGAGCTCTCATGCTAGATCTTAGCCTTATTACAGGCTAGTACCCATTTTTTTATTTATATTCTTTTGTGTCCTACTTAGCTCTCACTTTCTTTCCTTTCCCTGATGAAGGCCTTGTGGCCGCAACGTTGGCTATTTTGTTTGTCTTCTGTCATAATAAGACGAATCATATTTTTAATATTATTTTTCATATCCATCCACCATTCTCTTGTGTTTGAAGATTTGAATGTGAGATGAGTATTTCCACCACATCCTACTGCATACACTGTCCGAAGTAATTACTGTTACCTACAGTTTACCTGCTTAAAATTACGTGATACAGACTTTCTTGTGTCAAGTTCCTAATGACAACTTTACAGCTGCATTTTTCCTTTGAAAAATTAGAGGCTAATTAGCTGCCATTGAGAAGGATATAAGAAAAATCCAAGCCCCAGACATTTAATTAATGAATCTGAACAGAGATGTCACAGATGTGGAAGTCGGTGCAGGAGGTCTGGTGGCTTCTGTATATGATCTGAAGTAACTGGGCCTGACAAGACAATCAAGAATAAGAGCACTTAGAAAGATTTGGCAAAACTGCAGTACAGACATGACGCTCACTGGCTGTGGAATAACCACAATGGGCAATGGAATTTACAACGATCGACTGACACTTTCACAAACATCTCAATGAGTAACAACAGGAGGAAATAACCAATCTGAACACTGCAAGCCAGTTCAATCCCCAAAGCAGGTGGAGAATAAAACCAACAGGATGGCAACCTTGGAGTCATGCCCCCCTCCCCAAACCACAGAGTGTCTCGTTAAACGACGTAAAAGTGTACTTGAATAAATGTCCAAACATTTATTTGACGGGAGAATCTTTTCTGATGATCTGACTTCCTTCTGCTGTGATACTCTGTATAGTTTTCCATCATTGCTACATGGTTAGACCATTGAAAATTGGGAAAGAACAGACAGATGAATTTCTGGCAAGGCAGATGATAATGCAAGAGACTAGCCTGACTTCTGGAGAGACAAAACTCGGGATAACCAGGTGAGACCCTATAAGCTGTAAATATTTCCATTGACAACGACACTGAGGTCAGATTAAAAGACAACAGTACTTACTCTGTCAGAAGCCAATATGCTTGCAGCTCTCCATCCAGTTCAGGCTTGACGATTCTTTTCACATCATTGATGGCTTTCTGGAAATGGGTCTCCTGGATTAGAATTTTAAAAAAATGAATGCTGAAGAGACCTGCCACAAGCAATCAAGATACAATCATTTGTTTTACAGATCTCAGCAGGTCATATGCAATTGTTATAAATTTGTCTAATTTATGACCTGTTCTCATTTGCAATGTATATGGTACAAGTTATGGACCCTTACTTTACTTTTGATGACCACTTTGATGAAACGTTGTGAGGAGCTGAAACTTTCCTTCTTGAGCCCAGTGACGTCAGCCTGAACTATTGTAGGATTTCTGTAATACTGTCTATCCATCTGCAATTTGGTCAGCCTCATGTTCTAAATCGTATTTGATGTAGTCACATATTGGTAACTGACAGGGCTCCAGTCTCATAAGATGGCCAAACCACTTTATTTTGTGTCTCTGTATATTCGATGCAGGAAATAGTTTCTACAATTTTTCTAGTCTCATCATTTCTCATTCTTGCCTCTTGTGGTAAAGCATCTCATCTCTTGCACGATGAGATTTTTCTCTCCTCTGCCATGAAGAGGAACTATGTTGGACACTGACAGCAAACAGTTGCTTGGAAATACTATTTACTAACTGTTGCCAAGTTTTCGTACTGGTATTCGGATGTTCAAGTAATGGTAACACAATTGCAAAAACTAGAGACAGATGTTCCTAGAACATAGAACATTTGTAAATAAGGCAACCAATCTAACCACTAAACCACCGACAAGTTTGGTTTATGTAGTTTTTACAATCCTTAATGGAAGCAAGCAGCATTTAAAAATGATGTGACTTTCATCTCCTGTGCCACTGACAGGAACCATGTTTGACACTGACAGGAACCATATTTGACACTGACAGGAAATTTTTAAAAGGCATTTTTAAACAAAGCTATAACTTATCCATGATTCCCTAACACGCCCATCACATTTGCAGAATTTCTGTGTGAATAGTTTAAAAAAAATAGTTTTTTTAATCTTTCATTTTTTCTGTGTTCTTTGTTCTCATGCAAGCACCAGTCAGTGACATACACTCAATACAGATGTTAGCGTTAATTGATAATGAATAAATGGTGTGCTGCATCTAATTAAACTGGATCCATCATACAAATATATGGTCGATGGGAAGGATGGTGAGCTGGAGGCTGCCATATTACTACATTAGTCTATTTTTGGCAAGATTACGAATAATGTACATAATTGCGACGTTTACACGTTATGTGCGAGATAATATATGTAAATGCAAAGGTATTTAGTTGGGGCAATGTTTGAATTTTTGACGGCATTGTGAAGGGGGGAATTGAGGGGGTAAGGGAGGGTGCAAGTTATAGGTCACCGTGTGGTGTGTTTCCGATGCAGTGTGTCTGCACGTAACATAAATTGTCGTGAGCATGCTTTATTATGAAATTACAAATTGAAGGTATTATAGATCATATCTGTAACCTATCAAAGGTTGAAAGGGATATTTTTCGTTCACAAGAAATAAAGGCCCCCAAAAAACAGTAAAATGTGAATGGGTATCACTTTGACACATTGCAACTTTGCCGCACTTCGCGCGCTAACCCTGCCCCAAAATCCGGCCGTTTTTCGAGCTTGCACCGTTGGGGAAAAAAGGCCTCTAAACCGCTGCACGGTCAAGCAGAAACTGGGTGGGGGTATTTTACATTGTGTCGAAGCTATAGGCTAGGCCTTCGGTTACGTGTTCTGTTTCAATACCGTTCGGTCAAAATGGTTTCACTAGGGCCTAGCCTATATCTTTCCCATTGGCGAAATATATTACCAGTTATGCTACAGTAAAGTAACATACCTTGTAAGAATAGAAGGACCGTGATGACGTATCTGATTTAACCATTCCAGGACGCAGTGAAGTATGACTGGCAGTCGATCTGATGCTAGTTCTTCCAATTGTACTACCGGGTCTATCCCTGGATAGACCACCGGGTTGGGAAATTCGAATATCAGGAATATCACTCTCAGCTTCGTCAGCAGGACCTATGTGCAGTGTAGCACCTACAAATTCTCTTGTCGTCGGTGGTTTGTCATCATCCAGAACTGTCGTATCGTTGCGATCCTCATTTTTCACAGACGTTTCCAAGAACGGTTCGGCCATCTTTCATGTTGCTATTGATTTTGAATACATGGCGACTTCAAGTACACTTTAAGTACACGATACTCTCGCTTAAAGATTGTTAAAATAAGTACATAATCGATTACATAATATTGGTTCAATGTCGATATTGCCACACATTACGTCATTTTCCACCGGACAGATTCAAAATTGGGCAAGAACGTTTCCGAGATAAATTAATTACAGGTTCCCAACCTGTTACTTATATTAGTTAAACAATCAGCGTTCATACCCTTCGACATTTGCTGAGGGAGGCTCAGCACCTATGGGTTTACTCGTGTTGTAATGGTGTTGATTCTGAACCACAATAACAATATGAGTCACAATATAATAATAGCCCCTTCAGTCATAACTAATATATAGTAATTTGGGAAGGGAAAGGTTTGATGATGTTCTTACAATACATATGACTTATGGCAAGTGAAAGTCAATTAAATATCTAAATGGAAACACTAGTCCCTTACACCCCCTTCCCCCTATTTTATTTTTACACATAAGGAAGGGAAACCCGAGGCCTGTAAACAGTAAATTAATATGAGACAAACATAATGGTATGTTATCAGGCACTCGTAGGAAATAAAGTAGAACACCAGACAACAGAAAAACGACAGACATGAGTGGCTTACCCAGGATTTGAACCCTGGACCTTCCGTGCGACAACCCCACCTAGTGTGTTATAAATGTTTATACAATACCAAACCTACCCTCTGTCCTGTTCTTACTGTTCTAAGTCTACTATCATTTACTGGACACAGTATTAAGGTCTTTGTCTTGTTGGACTGACCTATACTGTATAATAGGGGAACAACAGAAGTGATTGCGTCATTAATAGGCTGAACTGCCTATGGTAAACTTCCGGTGTTATGTATTTCGGTTCGCACTAATGACCTGTCATCGAAACATCATTTTATTGGTGATGCGTAGATGGCAGGGAGGATAGTGTGATTCGCTTGCATAGCTAGGCGGGATTGTCGCACGGAAGGTCCAGGGTTCAAATCCTGGGTAAGCCTGTTGTTTTTCTGTTGTCTGGTGTTCTACTTCTTTATTTCCTACGAGTGCCTGATAACATACCTTTTTGTTTGTCTCATTTTATTTTTGTTTGGTTTTGTTTTATCTCGTTTTTTTAATCAATCAGTCAATCAATCAATGCCCTTTAGCTCCCCAAGGAGCATAGGCCTTCAGCAAACACATGCCAAGTCTTCCTATCCTGTGCCATCCGCTCAAGTTCTTTCCATGTTTTCCTCATTATTTTCACCTCTGTTTCCAGTTCTCTTCTCCATGTGTTTTTGGTTTACCTCTGTCTCTCTTTCCCTGTGGATTGTTTGGTTTTTGTGTGTGTGTGTGTGTGGGGGGGGGGGGGGGGGGGTGGGCGTTCCACATACACGCAAAGTTCGTAATTTAATTTGCCCTATTTACATTGGAATGTGATACCACTTTCACGTATCGGCAGTTATTCATATTATTTGGAACTGAAAACACTATTTGTTATAATTATAACCCATCAGAACTCCGCCTAGGCCGGTCCCAAGCCCGGCTGAAAAAAGGAGCAGGGCGGCCTGCATGGAGGCCGTAAGGAGGCAGCCCCTCCACCATGCAAAGGCACAACAGGCCAATCACCTGTTTGCTTTAAACGTTTGATTACGAGAACTACAAGAGAGAACACCGGACTGGAACTGGAATGGACTACGACTTATGGAACTTGGAACACAAGAAGTATAAATGGGAAAGAAGAGGAGCTGGTGGAAGAGATGAGGACAGCAAAACTAGAAATCCTGGTTATAACGGAAACAAAGAAAAAAGGACAAGGAATCATGGATCTCGATGGCAACACGCTGCTCTACAGTGGTGTACCAACATCTGAAAGAGCTAAAGGGGGCGTGGGTTGCATTGTGGCCAAAAACAAAAAAGATAGTATCAAGGGATGGAACTTTGTCTCGGAGCGCATTATGGTTGTAAAACTAAAAGAAGGAGAAACCATAGTCAACCTGGTCATAGTGTATGGGTCAAATGAGGATGAGAGAGCACAGGTCAAAGAGGAAGTCTTTGAGCTGCTTCAAAGGACAGTGCATGACTGCCTAGATGAAATTATCATGCTCGGAGATTTCAATGCCAGAGTTGGAAATGACCATGCTAGATGGGGTGGAGTTATCGGAAGATATGGAGAAGATACTCTCAATGACAATGGAAAGCGACTCCTTAGATTCTGCAGTGAGCAGAATCTGAGCATTACAAACACAAAGTTCCCCCATAAGCGCATACATGCATACACTAGATGTGAACCAACAAAGAATGAGAAGTCAGTGATCGACTATGCCATTGTTAGGAGGAGCTCATTTAAATATGTCCGGGATGCTAGAGTCTGGAGGGGGCCAGAGATTGGAATTGATCACTACCTGCTTACAGTCAAAAGAACAACTGAAAAAGTTGCTCAGCCTAGGATCGTCCCAACATCACGCAAGAAACTAAGTAAACGAACGGGAGAAATGAGCATTACGACCTACAAGCTGAGAGAGCCAGAAATTAAGACCAGATATCAGGGGCTTATTGCTGACAACCTGATGACTTGGAAACCCTCTGGTTTAAATTCAAGGACATCATAAAGACAGCTGCTGCAGAAGCATTTGCTGAAGTCCGACTTGGGAGCAAGAGAAAGAGGACACCTTGGTGGACAGAGGAAGTCAAAGAGAAAATAAGAGAGAAGAAAATGGCATGGAAACAATACCTAGGAACTAAAAACACAACAGGACAAATGGAAAAATATAGAGAATATGTGACACTCAGAACAGAAGCAAAGAACAAGGTGCTAGCAGCAAAACAGAAGTCATGGGAAGAATTTGGAGAAAAGCTAGAAAAAGATGCGCAAGAAAACCAGAAATTGTTCTATAAGACCCTAAAGAACATGAGGAAGGAAAAACAATGCCCTCTCAAATTTATAAAGGACAAGCAAGGCAAATTGCTTACTGCCCCGAAGGAAGTAATGGGAAGAATATTTCTCAGAACTCCTGGATGGTGAGCATAAGAAATGATAACCACTAGCACAGAAGAGAAAACCAATGATGGTGAAGATGACATAAAAATGGAAGAGCTGAAAACAGCACTAGAGAAAATCAAGATGGGCAAACCTTCAAGGCATGATGGTATAACATCAGAAATGGTTAAGTACATGGGAGCATCAGGCGACCTATTACTCTTAAGGGTCCTATAGGCAGCGTGGTGCAACAAGACCATACCAAAGGATTGGGAGATTGCCATCATAACACCAATTTTCAAAAAAGGTGACAATCGACAATGTGGAAAGCATAGTGGCATATCCCTTCTCAGTGTCCCTGGTACAATCTACTCTAGAATCCTAGAGCATAGACTCCGACGCCTAGCAGAGCCACAATTGGATGAGGTCCAGTGCGGATTCCGAGCAAACCGAAGTACTCAAGACTTAATCTTCACACTCAGACAGCTGAGTGAAAAGGCCCTTGAGTATAAGAGTAAGATCCATCTTTGTATCATAGATCTGGAAAAGGCGTTTGACAGAGTCCCCTGGGAAACAAAGAGCCAGGGATCCAGACCCCCAGGACGACCCAGAGTCCGCTGGGAGGACAACATTAGACTATCTTTGAAGGACCGGGGACTAGAATGGAACCATGCCAGAAGTAAGACAGCCTCTCTTGGCGCTCTCTCTTCCAAACTTCTACACCTCACGGTAGAAGGGGAACGACTTAGTAAGTAAGTAAGTGATTCCTATATACACACATTGGGATTCTCACCGGTGCTACGGAGTTCGTGCACTGTGCTGAGATCCTCCTTGTGTGATCTAAGGGAGGAGATCGGAACACTAATGGCGTTGTCCGTGTGCAATGAAGATAGTCCTTCAACCCAAACCAAACCAAAAGCTGACAATGTCCCTTGTCTCAGTTATTGTCTTTGTCGTAAATTTATTTTGAGAGAAATAGTCTTAGAAATAGTGGTCCTGTTTAGAGTGGAGAATGATGATGAAAGCTCAGTGATAGAGAAGGTTAGCGAATAAATAGTTGCTTCACAGAGTGCTGGGGAGAGTAAGGACAGACTTATTTACGACAAATCGTTCCTCTCAATCTTCTCCTCAAACTCTCCTGGTCAAACAATTATTTGCCAGTTTCCAGACACACACCTGCGCTCACACCGATTTGGTGCTTCAAACACACAGACGCACGTGAATACAAACTATATTAAACAGATATGGGAAATTTGGGCTTTGGGTATTCCAACACAGTACTAAATAAGTTTATGCTGTTTATTTATCAATTAAAATCAAATCACAACAATAATCATGTGTTACAGGAAAAATATCATAAGTACAGAAAATACAAATAACAAGGTGGGGAGGGGGCGAAGAAGATTGGTATCGACTAAGCCCTTCCCGCTTATTAGACAAAGATAAACCCAGTCCAAAGATAGATAGTTATCAGGAACATAGGTAATGTAACCCAACAGTGAATTTAATTACTCTAAAAGAGGTGTTACAATATTAGGTATGGGTGGTAGAAAAAAATCCTGTTATTCCCAATTGGTTTTCCCTTTACTAAGCAAATGAAAAAAAAAGGGGGGGGGGCGGGGGGGTGTCGTGAAATATTCTAATCCACATATATAAATTATCAGGTAAATATAAAGCCTAACAAATAAATTCTAATAAAGAAAAGAGCAATGGTAAAATAACAGTGCTGTCACAAAGAATGTACTCGAAATCCCCCTTTGTTTTATGCTTCGTCTGCAAATTGTAACGTTTCCACGTTAAATATAAGCCACTGCATAAATACAAGCGTTTCCACAACACATTAAAACGGGTATTGCATTTCTAAGAAAAACATTGAGAGGCACTGCGTAATGACCTAAATTAATCCTAATATTAATTTTACTACGTTACCAAAAACGAACGAACAGATGGACTCAAATAGAAAGAGAGAGGGGCGAATGAAATCAGGAACGCATGCAAAATTAAACACGCGTCTCGCTATTAATGCCACCCAACAAGCGTAACGCGATACACAATTACTACTATCACGCGTGTAAGGCCACATGCACTAACTTTATTTCAAATCGACAGTGATAAAATTCACTACCCTTCCCAGAGTTAGGTTTTAAAATCCTGAAAAACGCTTATTAGAAAGATGACAATAGATGGGTTTACGGTTGAAAACATTACAGTACCCAGACAGCACATCTTCGAAACAGGAGGTAGAAGTAATTGCATATTTTGAACGCAGCCACGTAGCTCTTTTAAATTTGTATATTTGGGTTCCTTAGGGCTTGCTGACAAAGAATATGTAAAACGTTACGCAAATAGTCTAGGAATTAACAAGTTATAACCAAAATAAAATAGTGGGGATGCCTGACAGCATGAAATCATTTCTGCTCATAAAATTTTTTTATAACGTGTTTGAACAAAACCTTACGTACGGAAATAGCCTACCATGTAAACTCCAAATTGATTGGAGCGCAACAAATATAAGACTAAACACGATTGGTCGGACTATAAATACTATCTTTGGTTGTTAGGGGAGACGTAGGAAGGTAAAAATTTTTCAAACACTTGTCGAAACGTGGCTCCATTGGCCAGACTCGCTGATATAATCACTTAGGAGCGTTAGTTCGAGACCACTAGTTCAAATAAGCTTGATAAAGCAACAGTGCGTTGAAGCCAGCTCATATTTTTGCTAAATAAAAGCCTGGAACATAAGCAGATGGAAATTTGTGCCAGGATTTGTGCCAGAATTCATTGCTAGTCAACGTATCTGTGTTTATTCTATGAATTGTGGTAAGCTTGAAACATTCAGTATCTTTTAATGAAAATTGAATGTGAATTGTTAATTTATGCCTGTATATATGTGTAGTTCAGTAGCAAACATGATGTAAAGCCTATAATGCTCCAGCCTGAACAGAAGGTGTCGGAGGAAAGTAAAACGGCATGGAATGGCCAAACAGTACACTGACACCTAGATGATTGACTAGAAAGAAATAATGCTAGAAGTGCAGAGGCGTAGTAACCATTAAGGAGGTTAATACTGGTATAAAGTATTTCAGATGAAGCTGACAGTTGGCCTAACGCTCTGAACTCAATGTTTGTGGTGTATTGTGCTCAGTGTAGAACTAGAGTATCAATTAGTTATGAAGTAGAAGGTACATCCTTCTTGTTTTCAGGGACCGTGGTCTTGATGGTATTGAGCAGCACCTGGTCAGAGCTTTGCTGAATCCAGAGTCGGACAGCATACTCCTTGGTCCATTTAGCTATCAGTGAGGTGTCTCCAGAGCCCAGGGGAGAAATCGAGCAGAGGAGTCTTTTCCTGCCTCCATCACGCAATATAAGCTGATGTGGCCAGCTGAGCTCAAAATTATATACCCCCATCTTAAAATGACCTTGTAAAAATAACATTAAGAGGGGAATTTAATTGTTTTAATATCAGGAACTGAGAACATCTCCAATACTAGTTCCCATAAAGACAAACTATTGAAGTCATGATGACAAATACCAACAGAGCTTGAACAAAACAAAACCAGTATTACCTCATATTACTACTAACAACTGACACACATAGGATACTTTTAATAATATATGTCACTATTATATTCATATTGATAAATTCTGTACATATAACTTGTAATTTAAATTGATTGTGATTCCTGGTTCCCTTTGTATTTGAATCAGGACACATATTCATTCATGACAGCAATGAATACATATTGTTATTTGAAAAGTTATCAGTGACTCCTTTAAGATATCCTTGTAGAGTGTTTTATGTATGTGAGTGTCACAGTGTTGTCAAGTGTGGTGGAATAAATTAAATTGTTTATCCGTCTGTTGTTGTTATGACTTACACTTCATCATACACATACCCTAGACATACAACGTAGTCATCACACTATTCCAGAATAATTCTGACTGAGATATATATATATGTGGCAGCAAGTAAGGTTATCTATAATACACTACTCTTATTAGATATAGATACCTTCACAGCTGATCTCAGTCAGTACACTAAGTCCCCTATAAATATTTATAACATCCCACTTCACCACATATATTGGGGGCTCGTCCGGGATTTTGAATCTTTCCCTATTAAAAATAGTGGGGGTAATTCACTTCAGGGAATATAAGAATTAAAAGGTATCCTTGGGTGGAATTAAATAAGGTTGAGCTCACGGTGCCTGTGTTGTCCATTAGATATATATTTAGAGATTGAATTGTTGGTTAGACATTGTATAAATTTACCTGATAGACAATGGCGGACCTGGCCAAGTTTCGATCTGCTGCTGTTCAGACTGCAAAAGAGTTAGGATTAGATGGGCAAGTTATGGTTGCCTTTGTCACTACGGAATGTGACAAATTTATTGAACGCGAAGAAAGAAAGTTTGAAGCCGAAAGAAAGTTAGAGGCTGAAAAAGAAATTAAGAGATTGCAGATTGAGGCTGAGGCTAAGAAATTGGAAGCAAAAGAAAGAAGAAATTAGCTGCAGAAAGGGAAGACAAGAGATTAGCTGCAGAAAGGGAAGCAGAAGATAAGAGATTACAAAGGGAACATGAGTTACGACTAAGGGAGTTTGAGTTTCAAGGCCGTGCTCCTGAAAATGGTGCCAGTCCCTTTGCCTCTGATGCTACGGTTACTCAGGGAGCCTCAACCTCAGCTATGAATTTTCATTTAGATCATTTTGTTGAGAAAGACGATGATATAGAGAGCTATCTAAATAGGTATGAACTATTAGCTACCACGTATGGGTTAGAGAGAGAAAGGTGGAGCTTAAAGTTATCTCAAGGACTTCGTGGGGCAGCTTATGAAGTTTTTGCAAAAATGAGCAGAGGTGATCAGGAAAATTATGACATGCTAAAGCAGGCTCTTTTGTTAAGATATGAAAAGAATGCAGAATTTTATAGGAAAAAAATTTAGGAATGCTAAACTACTGTCAGGTGAAACCTATCACCAGTTCTCTGCACGAATAGAGACATACTTGGAGAAATGGACTTCTCTGGGGAAAACCCAAGATCTTAAGGAAATGGTCCTTATAGAGCAATTAAGAGAGTCCATGGCTCCAGACCTGAGAAAGTTTCTCATGGAACAAGGTGCAGAGAGGCTGGGTGAGCTGCTAAATGTTGCTGAAAGGTATCAAGCAGCTCAAGCAGAGGTAACAGGTAATAAAAAGAAACAAGTGGATAACTTTAGGGCACCACAGAACTTTAATAAATTTGATCCTAGGGATCAAAACAAAGGTAAGCACCAGTTTGATAGGCCACGGTATGAAAATAAAAATAAATTCCCACAATTCGATGAAAGGAAATATGATGAAAGAAAATCTTTCAACCAAGGAAAAAGGTGGTGTAAGAATTGTCAGATGGACAATCATGACACTGACCGTTGCAGAAGGAAACCTGTGTATATGGCAACCCTTCAGGTCAGGTCGACCTCAAGACAGGAGGAGGATATTATGTTGGATACCACTCCAGAAGAGATGAGGAAGGCACAGGCTGGGGATAAAACACTCAAGCCTTGTTTCCGGAAATTGTCAACTTGTCATACAACTCCAGGCAAGGGAGATTTTTACATGAAAAACAAGTTGATGTATAGGAAGACTGGAGCTAGATCCAAAGGTCAGGGACAGCTGGTACTTCCTAAAAGATATAGGGCAGAGTTAATAAGGAGCCTACATGTGAAACCAGATTTGGACCATGAGAAGATAGGTACCATCATTCAAAAGGTGGCTCACAATTATTATTGGCCCAAAGCAAGATGGGACATTGAGAATTTTGTAGAAAGGTGTAGCATAGCACATGAGGGAACACCCACAAGTGGGAACATTGATCAGGACCTGGACACGCCACGGGGCAAAATTAGGCCTGATAATAAAAAGAAAAATAGATTTGATAAAGTGGACCAAATGGAATGGGAAGCCCCTTTTCACGGACAAGCTTCACTTAACTGTTTTACAATGGCCACTATGCGGAGAGTGCAAAAAGATGTCTTACTCCAGGATAAGCCGACAATCCCTCAATCGGACTTAAACAAACTGGAGGAAGAGGATGTAGAGAGGAAATCTCTCATCAAGAATTTTAAGTGGGGAGAAAGCCCCAAGAAAAGAATTGGTAGCGGTCGTTTTGTGAATGATAATTCTGGGAGGAAAAATCATCACTATAAAGCTTCGGGTGGAAGAGACCATACCGGTGCATGGACAAATAGGTCCACACAATTAAAGGTCCACATGTAGCTTTGTTAAGAACGTGGACTGATGAAAAGGCAGAGGAAAACATTACATCTTCATACCAATATGTGAATGAGCTGACCACTCGTTTAAAAACTGGCTGGAAACTTGGCAATGAAAATTTGAAACAAGCCAGGAAGAAACATGCTGCCTATTATAACAGGAAGGCGAAAGACAGAAATTTGGCTGTGGGAGAGAAAGTACTGCTTCTTTTGCCCGGGAGTCAGAATAAGTTACAAATTGGATGGCAGGGTCCATATACAGTTTTAGAGAAGGTGTCTAGAACAAATTATAAGATAGATAAGAAGGGGAAAGAAAAAATCTATCATGTGAATCTCCTGAAGAAATATTTGGAAAGAGAACATCAGGAGGAGACACACTTGTTGACCTTGTCCATCGCCATGGAGGTGAAAAAGGAACCACTTTCATCATTTGAGTATCCACTACACCCCTGTGAGACAGCAGCACAGGTGAAAATCAGTACACATTTAACGAAAACTCAGAAAGAGAGAGTGCAACAGGTTCTAAATAATCATGCAGAGGTGTTAACAGACCGACCAGGGCATACAAACCTATTGGAATATGATATGAAACTGATAGACCCCACACCTGTCTGTATGAAACCATATTCGATTCCGTTTGCTAAGGAGAAAGCTTTGAAGGAAGAGATAGACTATCTATTGAAGGAAGGAATTATTTCGCACAGTGAATCCTCATATAGTTCCGGTGTTGTACTCTTAAGGAAGCCCTCTGGAGAACATAGACTCTGTATAGATTACAGGAGACTGAATGCTATTACAGAAGGACAGGTGGATCCATTGCCGGATACAAATCAGCTGTTTGCCAGACTAAATAAAGCTAAATATTTCTCAAAAGTGGATCTGAGTAAAGGATACTATCAGATTCCAGTAAAGCCTGAGGTTAGACCATACCTAGCCCTTAGTACCTCAGAAGGACACTATGAGTTTAATAGATTGCCATTTGGATTGAAGAATGCGCCTAGTGTCTTCTCTAGAATGATGAGAAAATTGTTGGATGTAAACATTTCGGAGGAACGTAATGAATCCCTGAGTTGCCTCTTTGATTGAGGATATTCCGAATGTTTCATACAGGATAATAAAAAGATTATGGGATCCACTACGAAAACTCTGCTATCACCAGGTATATGTTATCTCCTCATAACGTACATTTTGAGAAAAATATAATGTTCTCTGGACATGTCATTGCGCAGACTCAGAGAAGAGGAATGGTGAATACGGGTTGCGAAGCAGCATTAAGACAAGCACTCACACTTGCAGCTGTTCAGTAACATAACCGAAATATATTATTGGTTGTAGAAGTCTGAGGCAGATTTCAAGAGTAGTGCCTACTCTGAATGGACCCAACTACATAAAACCATGATAGCACCACAGCAGAGTAAAGTCAAGTTGACTTACATTTATCTATGTGTATATAGAATAAAGGACTGACATATAATGTCTGTTTTAAGAGGGGAGGTGTCGTGAAATATTCTAATCCACATATATAAATTATCAGGTAAATATAAAGCCTAACAAATAAATTCTAATAAAGAAAAGAGCAATGGTAAAATAACAGTGCTGTCACAAAGAATGTACTCGAAATCCCCCTTTGTTTTATGCTTCGTCTGCAAATTGTAACGTTTCCACGTTAAATATAAGCCACTGCATAAATACAAGCGTTTCCACAACACATTAAAACGGGTATTGCATTTCTAAGAAAAACATTGAGAGGCACTGCGTAATGACCTAAATTAATCCTAATATTAATTATACTACGTTACCAAAAACGAACGAACAGATGGACTCAAATAGAAAGAGAGAGGGGCGAATGAAATCAGGAACGCATGCAAAATTAAACACGCGTCTCGCTATTAATGCCACCCAACAAGCGTAACGCGATACACAATTACTACTATCACGCGTGTAAGGCCACATGCACTAACTTTATTTCAAATCGACAGTGATAAAATTCACTACCCTTCCCAGAGTTAGGTTTTAAAATCCTGAAAAACGCTTATTAGAAAGATGACAATAGATGGGTTTACGGTTGAAAACATTACAGTACCCAGACAGCACATCTTCGAAACAGGAGGTAGAAGTAATTGCATATTTTGAACGCAGCCACGTAGCTCTTTTAAATTTGTATATTTGGGTTCCTTAGGGCTTGCTGACAAAGAATATGTAAAACGTTACGCAAATAGTCTAGGAATTAACAAGTTATAACCAAAATAAAATAGTGGGGATGCCTGACAGCATGAAATCATTTCTGCTCATAAAATTTTTTTATAACGTGTTTGAAAAAACCTTACGTACGGAAATAGCCTACCATGTAAACTCCAAATTGATTGGAGCGCAACAAATATAAGACTAAACACGATTGGTCGGACTATAAATACTATCTTTGGTTGTTAGGGGAGACGTAGGAAGGTAAAATTTTTTCAAACACTTGTCGAAACGTGGCTCCATTGGCCAGACTCGCTGATATAATCACTTAGGAGCGTTAGTTCGAGACCACTAGTTCAAATAAGCTTGATAAAGCAACAGTGCGTTGAAGCCAGCTCATATTTTTGCTAAATAAAAGCCTGGAACATAAGCAGATGGGAATTTGTGCCAGGATTTGTGCCAGAATTCATTGCTAGTCAACGTATCTGTGTTTATTCTATGAATTGTGGTAAGCTTGAAACATTCAGTATCTTTTAATGAGAATTGAATGTGAATTGTTAATTTATGCCTGTATATATGTGTAGTTCAGTAGCAAACATGATGTAAAGCCTATAATGCTCCAGCCTGAACAGAAGGTGTCGGAGGAAAGTAAAACGGCATGGAATGGCCAAACAGTACACTGACACCTAGATGATTGACTAGAAAGAAATAATGCTGGAAGTGCAGAGGCGTAGTAACCATTAAGGAGGTTAATACTGGTATAAAGTATTTCAGATGAAGCTGACAGTTGGCCTAACGCTCTGAACTCAATGTTTGTGGTGTATTGTGCTCAGTGTAGAACTAGAGTATCAATTAGTTATGAAGTAGAAGGTACATCCTTCTTGTTTTCAGGGACCGTGGTCTTGATGGTATTGAGCAGCACCTGGTCAGAGCTTTGCTGAATCCAGAGTCGGACAGCATACTCCTTGGTCCATTTAGCTATCAGTGAGGTGTCTCCAGAGCCCAGGGGAGAAATCGAGCAGAGGAGTCTTTTCCTGCCTCCATCACGCAAGATAAGCTGATGTGGCCAGCTGAGCTCAAAATTATGTACCCCCATCTTAAAATGACCTTGTAAAAATAACATTAAGAGGGGAATTTAATTGTTTTAATATCAGGAACTGAGAACATCTCCAATACTAGTTCCCATAAAGACAAACTATTGAAGTCATGATGACAAATACCAACAGAGCTTGAACAAAACAAAACCAGTATTACCTCATATTACTACTACACAACTGACACACATAGGATACTTTTAATAATATATGTCACTATTATATTCATATTGATAAATTCTGTACATATAACTTGTAATTAAAATTGATTGTGATTCCTGGTTCCCTTTGTATTTGAATCAGGACACATATTCATTCATGACAGCAATGAATACATATTGTTATTTGAAAAGTTATCAGTGACTCCTTTAAGATATCCTTGTAGAGTGTTTTATGTATGTGAGTGTCACAGTGTTGTCAAGTGTGGTGGAATAAATTAAATTGTTTATCCGTCTGTTGTTGTTATGACTTACACTTCATCATACACATACCCTAGACATACAACGTAGTCATCACACTATTCCAGAATAATTCTGACTGAGATATATATATATGTGGCAGCAAGTAAGGTTATCTATAATACACTACTCTTATTAGATATAGATACCTTCACAGCTGATCTCAGTCAGTACACTAAGTCCCCTATAAATATTTATAACATCCCACTTTACCACAGGGGGTAAACAGAGTTAACAAAATATTCCACTTAAAGGAACAATGCAGGGTATACAGAAAATGTATTACCCGGTAGGCAAGTTAACAAATGGTTTGCAAAAATTAAATATCCTGTCATTCATGCACGCTTGTGAGGGCCCACACTCATATACTCACACAAACTTACCGATTGCAGCATCAGGCACTCCATAGAATTATATAAACAGCAATTACACTCTTGACATACGAAAATGTCTGGTACTTCGATGTCCAGCCCCAGATGTAGGGAGGTTGGCTGATAGCAAATATTCCCACTTATCGCCGGACTTGAAGCCTAAGAGTTCTTGTGTTTTATTATATAAAAAGGGGTCTATGGGATGGCACAGTCACATTTCGATACAGGGGTGAAAATGAAGTGGTCTCTTTAATTTCGGCTCTGGTGGTAAAATTCCTTCAATGCGTGATGATTGCAACTGACCGGTAAATTTTAAATCCAGTGAGGAAAAACTAGGCCCAGTCACAGTTCAGGTAAATAGGTACTCTCTCACAGTAGAGCAGTAAATAAAATATCGCTACTGGCAACTGTTCATCTTCCAGTTTATCTTACAGATTGTAATTTAATTTGATGGTTTATTTAAATGTTCTTGGGTAGGCTTTCTTTCATGTAACTATGATAGCTAGGCCGCATCGGACCGCCACAAGATTAAATTTAAAATGTTTCATCAGTATATCTGGAAGTTTAAGAACCGAGTCTGGGAGACTCTGTATGATTTCTTTATTGCTAGGATCGCAAAGGTGATCATTCTATAGAAAAAGATAGAAAAACCATGACAACATAATCATACCGCAAAAACCAAATAATATTCTAACGCTCGATAAATTTACCGTTAAGACTATTATATACACTCGCGTATTTAATTATGTATTTAATAAAACACGTCACGAGTCTAATGGTTAAAATACACACACATATATATATATATATATATATATATATATATATATATATATATATATATATATATATATATATATATATATATATATATATTATATATATACATTATATATATATATATATATATATATATATATATATATATATATATATATATATATATATATATATATATATATATATATATATATATATATGACTTAACTAAATTTATTAATTATAAATTCCTTCGCGACTTAAAAAGTTGCTTTTGCATTTAAGCATCTATTATTTTTGGAAATAATATAATAGATATATCATTAACTTTACCACTGGAACTTTTGAGATGAGTTTAATTTAATAGATTTAATTAAACACAAAATCCAGTGAAATAAAATGAAAGCACTAGACCACTGATCACTTTAACAAATATATTATACCGTGCACAGAAAAAGAAATCACCCCAATGTAGCCACCAATTCAGATGGAAATCTAGCAGAATTCTACTATAGCTAGTGAATCTTAAATCTCTGGCAACCGAATGATAAAATGGCTTTCTTCATGGTCTGTATATATCTAACTGGAATGCAAAATTGGGGGGACATGTTAGAATTTGACACCTTTTTAGATCTCAGGAGACTTTCGGGGTTCTGACCGCCAGACTAAAGAGAGATGCCGCCCCTGGTTTTCCGTATCTCCGCTCGCTGCGTCCGCTTCGGCTTTCCCGTTCGCGTCCACTGCGATCGGTTCTGTGGTTAACACAGAGATGCGAAATTCCGGCAAGAAACTTTGCGTCGTTCGTTTCAGGGACCACTACTGCCTTTGATAGCATGTCGCTAGTCTTTCCTGAGATCCCTGAGTGCCTGTTTGATCGTGTGCCACTACTATCGTTTGATTCTGGCCACGCCCCCACTGGGCCAAGTTAATGAAAATAACTGCATATGATTGCTCAAGAGATATCCGTGGGCGTGATTTAACCTCTCCTTAAATGAATGCGATGACCAGAATGTACGGTAGATAAACTGTCCACATATTAATCAGCAAACGTGTTGACAATCTGCGTGGAAAGGTTGCATGCTAATGAGTTCACGTTTCTTGTTGTGCATAGCTAATGAGTCCAGGTGGGAAAAAATCCCGTTTGACGAAAAGTTACCACAATATTTGGGGCACTGATGTTATCCGAAGCAGTCGTTACGAAGGGTCGTACCATATCATACAACAATTCAGGGTCAACTGAGTTCGTCTGTCACAATCGTCCCCTCTTTTGAGACATGAAAACATCTTTTCATGTTTGATTTATGACAATGAAGCTGCCATGATCGGTAGCTTTTGGATGATTGGTATCTTCAACTTCCTCCTTTTCCTCCGTAGTCCAGTTTCTACTCAGGAAATCCGCCCCGACATTCTGTCTTCCCGGAATATATTCCACTTTGAAAGAATAAACGCGTAAAAGAAGGGCCCAACGCATGATCCTTGCGTTAAATTCTTTATTGGCACCAAAAAAGGCTAACTGAGCGTGGTCTGTTTGCACCGTGAAAGATGTACCATAAAGAAACTCATGATGGCGTCTGATACCGTAAATCAGAGCGAGACATTCTCTTTCGACTACGCTGTAGTTCCGTTCAGCTTTATTTAATTTCCGACTGCCGTAAGCAACTGGAAATAGCATGTTCGGGTTACTGTCATCGGCTTGAGGCAGTGTTGACCCGATGCCCTGACCTGACGCGTCGACCCGCAGTACAAAAGGTTTCTTGAGGTCAGGCAACCTCAAAATGGGGTATGCAGACAACTGTCCTTTCAAAGTGCTGTACGCGTGTTCGCACTTTTGATCCCAAATGACCTTATCAGGACAACCTTTCTTTGTGAGGTCAGTCAGAGGTGCCGTCAGTCCGTTGAAGTTCTGGATGTATTTCTGATAGTATGCACGTAGCGATAGGAACGAACGAGTGTCTTTCTTGGTTCGCGGTCTTTTAGCTGCAATTATTTTCTCCACGTTTTTCTTAACGGGCCAACTACAGCCGTGAGAAATAGTATGCCCCAGGGAGTCTAGCTTTTCAAACCCGATGAGACATTTGCTAGGTCTGGCTGTGAAACCAGTTTCCTGTAGTCTCCTGAGGAGCATAGCAACCGTAGCAATATGTTCGTCGTAGGTTTCCGATGCAATTAATATGTCATCCATGAAATTATGGATATGGGGACTTTGCAAAGGTTCTAGAAGCTTCCTCATCATCCTGGTGAACACTCCTGGTGCGTTATGCAATCCGAACGGCATCACATTAAATGTGTAATGTCCTTCACTAGTGCTGAAAGCTAACAAAGGTTTAATTTCCTCCTTGACTGGTATTTAATAATAACCTTTACTGAGGTCACTCTTGGAGAAAATCTTTGCCTTGCTGAGCTTGGTGAACAACTCAGAAACAGTTTGGAGAGGTTCGGGCTGGAATTCCGTTACAGCGTTTAGCAGCCGGTAATCTATACACAGCCGAACTTCCTTATTCGGCTTCTGCAACAGCACTACACTCGAACTGTAAGGAGAAGTAGACTCACTGATAATTCCTGCCTGACGGAGCTTGTCTATTTCTCCGCGAAGTGCATCAGCTTTAGCGTACGGGATGGGGTAAACTCTGGTTCGAACAGGGGTCTCGTTTGTTAATTTCACATCAAATTCGATGAGATTTGTTCGACCAGGTACATCCGTTAAGACTGCACTGTACTGTGTTAGTAGCGCCCTGGTTTCTGTTTGTTGTTCTGGTGAGATATTGTCGCCGAACTTGACATCTTTAAAGGATTCTGTGGGTTGCAATGGGTACTCCATGCAACCATCATCATCTACCTCGTCTTCCGTTCTATGGCGACAGCCAGGAGATGCTCGGAGGATGGCACCGGTCTTTCCAAATATTTCTTAAAGAGATTTACGTGAAAGACCTTCTCCTTTCCTTTAATGGAGATCTTGTACTTGGTGCGTGAGATCTTTTTAAGGACGGTAAACGGTGTGACGACTGGCCCAATCTTCTCTTCTTTATCTTTTATTTACGAGACGCCATTTTTTTCTCATTTTCAGTGCATGATCGAGAAGCCCGTACAATCATGGAAAATTTCACTTGCGGATATTCTCCTAGCGTTCAGTGATTTTCTCCTAGCGTCTAATACTATTTTTAGATACAACGTCATTGTTGACCCCTGACCTCGGTAGCTAGAAACCTGTTTTAATTTAGGACCGACTGCTTAAACTTAGGTAGAACCAGTTTATGCCACTTTAGGAAACCCCCACATGACTTTTAACGTTAATGATTGGAGCGTCTTTATGATGCCAAAGCCATGTGATGCACGCTTTGGATCACGTGCCCACGCGGAAATCACCCGCTAAAAGTGCGCCAAACACGGCCATTTTTTCACTTACGCCCAGGTAACCAAGAAAGCTAGACCTAATCCAGATCGTGCGAATTCACGCATTACAGCACTGAAGCCACGTGTCTAAATTGTGATTAGAGTCCATCTGAGTAGGTGAGTGAAAATCTCGCTAGAAAATAGATTGTGATGAAATGTGTAGTACCTTGCAAAATCGACGCAAGATTGGTATGTTTACTTTATTCATATTTTTGTTTTACGATCACATCCAGCCACATGTGATCGGGTGTATTTTATGATCCCACGTGATATGTACAAAATGTGTATAATAATGTTAACGGGAATATATATATATATATATATATATATATATATATTAATTTCTATATTAATTCATTTTCGACCGACGCTTAGACGAGGGTAAATTAATATTAATACTGATGGTGACAGACCGTGACATAATATTCATTATAATTTACATGACGATTTGACCAGAAATGAAGTGTGTGATGTCGTCAGACAATTCTAAAAGACTGGTATCCAATTATTTGTTAATTCATCATAATTGACATGACGATTAGGCTAGAGGCACAGAACTAGACTACTGTTGCCGACATTTCTATGATAAATTTGGTGGGTTTAACTGACATTTATAATAATTCATCGTGTTACCTTGACAATAAATCAGTACTAAAGAATTATAATGCTGCCACTTGGGCAGAAAAATATAATATGAAAGGGGGGAAACTTGATTTCAAGATTAGGCTCTAGACATATGATGTTAGAGACTAAAATCTGATATGACTGGCAGACGGACGGCTTAGGGAAAGACGGCTTTCTAAAGCTAGAAAATTAATGAAGCCGTCATATTTGTCTTCAGTCTATGGTGGAGCCTTGCACGACAGTCCAATCTCAGAGCAGAATACGGAGTCGAGCACAGTGAAGGCACATCCGAACTATTCAAGACCTACCTGGTGCAACGTCAGGAGACCGGAGAATTAACCACGCTTCACTATCAGCCACGGGCTGAAAAGATAAGTTCCTTGGAAAAGGGAACTCACCATGTCAGTGCCCTAACTTTAGTCAGCCATGATGCAAAACACTTGAATTGTGAGACACATAGTACATACAGCAGACACTAATTCCATCGACAATACTATCATTCACCAACTATTCATTTTAATTCTAATAAACCAATTGGGTGTATATAATGTACCCCATGCCTTGTTCCTTCTATTCGATGTTGAATATTGTCTGATGTTTATCTTCCTTTATAGGGGGGGGGGGGGGGGGGCTCAAAAAAAATAATATAATTAAAAGGATAATAATAATAATAGATATCTGAGAAGGGGACGACGGTAGCGAGAGACCAAATATCTCCTTAAAACTTTGCCAGACCTGTCTAGTTAGGAGAATTTACCCTCTATGTCTCCCTTCAGCGGTGAAGAAACCCAACAGGATTTCTTGAGCCAAATCTTCCTCGGGGTGATCCAGGAAAACTTCACATTCACATCTATTATTTCTTCTAATAAATTCTTATCCTTCCTACGCTACGCCACACTGGGGGATCGTCCGGGATTTGAACTTATGTATTTATATCATACCTCTGGGATAGTATCATTCATTCATTCATTGCAGTATATTATTTGAACACATGTATTTTAACAAAATAGCTCTAGAAAGACAGAAAACATTTTTTCTAGAATTTCAGGCAATAATTTTGCAATAGAAATTGGCTCAGGCATTGATGGTGAATCCCTTTATATATGTTGTGTTTAATTTAGTTCATGATTTTGGATTTCATTGAATTACAGACATTAAGTTTCCATAACTGTAGTAATTTCATTCTACAGCAGTTTGATAATTAGTTTTTGCTTGTTGTTAGAAATACTATTGGAAGGTAGCACTAGCTTACTCAGTGTGGACTATAACAGCAAAAGATGGCTGAAATAGTTAAGCTTAAGCAGCACTAGGAGAGGCCGGTCGAGATCTAGGTTATAGTGGGGTGGACCTTGCGAATTATGTCAGTGTCGAGACTGATAAGTATTACGCTCGAGAAACAGCGAAAGCTGAAAGAGAAGAGCGAATAAAGTTAGCCGAAATAGATGAGAGGATAAAAGCTGTAGACGCTAAGGAAAGAAGCGAGAGAGATGAACGCGAGCATGCACTGAAGATGAAGCAGTTAGAGATGCAGGGACAGGCTCAAAGAGTTGAACCAGTAGCCGGTGCGACAGCATCTACATCATCAGGCAACCAATCGCCACGGTCAGATAATATGCCCTCCTTGCAAATGGGGAGCATAGGACCTTTGCCATCTTCACACGTGTCAAACTTGGTACCCTTGACGTTTCCATTTGAAGCTTTCTCGGAACAAGCCGACTCGATCGATATGTATTTGGACAAATTTGAGAAGTTTGCCACCACATTTGGGTTGGAGAGGAGCAAGTGGAACCTGAAACTGTCACAAGGGCTGAGAGGAACTGCTTATGAAGTGTATAGCAAGCTTCCTCCGAGTTTACAGGATGACTATGACTCTCTGAAAAAGGCACTCCTGATACGTTATGAGCTACATGCTGATGCATATAGGAAGAGGTTCCGTAACTCTAGTTGGGAAGTCGGAGAGAACTTTGCTCAATTTGCTGCGAGACTGGATTCCTATGTGGAGAAGTGGGGTGCCCTAGGAAATTTTACTCATGATTGGAAAGGTTCGAAGGAAATGGTCATTATCGAACAACTGAAACACACCATGACTTCCGACATGAGAAGATTTCTGACAGAGAATGGGGCCAGCACTTTAGAAACCATAGTGCAGTTAGCGGAACGTTATCAGGCAGCGCTAACAGAGAATGATCCATCCCGGTGGAACCAACTGGAAGTCTTATCGAGGTTGACAACTCAGGCACACTTGGACCCCCAAATGAATCTACCGTACCACCACTTCAGAAAACATGACAGGCAAAACTATGCCAATAAGACTACTCAGAGATCAGCTTTCCAGCATCAGAGGCGAGGAGAAAAGTGTGTAAGACGTGTAAAATGAGCAACCACAATACTGCAGATTGCAGAAGGAAAAACCCCCCACATCATGTTGCATGTTTGCAGGTGAGGGCTGTTGACAGGAAGGAACTGACAGTGGGTCAGAATAGCCTCCATCACCCACCTATACAGGAGACAGTGACCGTGAATGGCAAACAAGTCATCGGGATGTATGACACAGGTTTGTCCTATGACGCGGTCGTTTCTGCATCTCTAGTGCACCCCGAACAACTCACCACAGAAACAGTGGATATCCAGGGGCCACTCAAGGGAGCATTACCCTTAACTTTGCCCATAGCAAAGATTCATTTCAGTTGTCGCTATGTGGAAGGGGAAATCAGTGCCGCAGTTTTAGAGGATCCTTTCTACCCCCTGATGTTAGGGCGTAGATATGTCTTTTTAGGAGAACCGGTAAAGCCTGTGGTTATGGCTGCCATCCAGACCAGGTCCGACTCCAAATGCATAGAAAGGGACTCTAAATTAGAAATTCATCCGAATAAGACGAAAAGGGCTCAAGCAGCTGATAGCACATTGGGGCCTTGGTTTGGCAAATTGAAAAACTCACATAACCCTCGAAGAAAGGGTGACTTTTATATGGAACATGGACTCTTGCACAGGAAAGCTGGCAGAGAGCTAAAAAGTCATGGACAGATTGTGGTGCCATCCATATATAGAAATAAAGTTATGGAATGGGGGCACGTTGCTACTTTGAGTGAAGACCTGGGTAATGGTGCCACAAATCAAAGGATAGCCACCCATTATTATTGCCCGGCATCATGGAAGACATAGCTCGATATGTAAAGTCCAGTTCAGAGTGTAACCAGGTAACCTCAACACATAGGGTAGACCAGTTACAGGACCTAGGAACGCATTGCTGCAGACGTACGCGTCCACAGAAAACCAGGAAGAAAACCATAATACTTACCTGGGAAGAACAACATAGGGGCAGATTTTTTAGTAAACACCCTTATGCAAATGAGGAAAAATGAGAGGCTGTAAAAGAAGAGGAAGACAGGACCAGTGGAGTTGGAGGGAACGTCAAACTTGAGGAGGGGCTTATGTGACGACTGGCCCAATCTTCTCTTCTTTTTCTTTTATTTACGAGACGCCATTTTTTTTCTCATTTTCAGTGCATGACCGAGAAGCCCGTAAAATCACGGGAAATTTCATTTGCGGATATTCTCCTAGTGTTCAGTGAATTTCTCCTAGCGTCTAATACTATTTTTAGATACGACGTCATTGTTGACCCCTGACATCGGTAGCTAGAAACCTGTTTTAATTTAGGACCGACTGCTTAAACTTAGATAGAACCAGTTTATGCCACTTTAGAAAACCCCCACGTGACTTTTAACGTTAATGATTGGAGCGTCTTTATGATGCCAAAGCCATGTGATGCACGCTTTGGATCACGTGCCCACGCGGAAATCACCCGCTAAAAGTGCGCCAAACACGGCCATTTTTTCACTTACGCCCAGGTAACCAAGAAAGCTAGACCTAATCCAGATCGTGCGAATTCACGCATTACAGCACTGAAGCCACGTGTCTAAATTGTGATTAGAGTCCATCTGAGTAGGTGAGTGAAAATCTCGCTAGAAAATAGATTGTGATGAAATGTGTAGTACCTTGCAAAATCGACGCAAGATTGGTATGTTTACTTTATTCATATTTTTGTTTTACGATCACATCCAGCCACATGTGATCGGGTGTATTTTATGATCCCACGGGATATGTACAAAATGTGCATAATAATGTTAACGGGAATATACATATATATATATATATATATATATATATATATATATATATATATATATAAATCTATATATATATATATATATATATATATATATATATATATATATATATTTCTGTATTAATTCATTTTCGACCGACGCTTAGACGAGGGGAAATTAATATTAATACTGATGGTCACATACCGTGACATAATATTCATTATAATTTACATGACGATTTGACCAGAAATGAAGTGTGTGATGTCGTCAGACAATTCTAAAAGACTGGTATCCAATTATTTGTTAATTCATCATAATTGACATGACGATTAGGCTAGAGGCACAGAACTAGACTACTGTTGCCGACATTTCTATGATAAATTTGGTGGGTTTAACTGACATTTATAATAATTCATCGTGTTACCTTGACAATAAATCAGTACTAAAGAATTATAATACTGCCACTTGGGCAGAGAAATATAATATGAAAGGGGGGAAACTTGATTTCAAGATTAGGCTCCAGACATATGATGTTAGAGACTAAAATCTGATATGACTGGCAGACGGACGGCTTAGGGAAAGACGGCTTTCTAAAGCTAGAAAATTAATGAAGCCGTCATATTTGTCTTCAGTCTATGGTGGAGCCTTGCACGACAGTCAAATCTCAGAGCAGAATACGGAGTCGAGCACAGTGAAGGCACATCCGAACTATTCAAGACCTACCTGGTGCAACGTCAGTAGACCATAGAACTAACCACGCTTCACTATCAGCCAGGGGCTGAAAAGATAAGTTCTTTGAAAAAGGGAACTCACCATGTCAATGCCCTAACTTTAGTCAGCCATGATGCAAAACACTTGAATTGTGAGACACATAGTACATACAGCAGACACTAATTCCATCGACAATACTATCATTCACCAACTATTCATTTTAATTCTAATAAACCAATTGGGTGTATATAATGTACCCCATGCCTTGTTCCTTCTATTCGATGTTGAATATTGTCTGATGTTTATCTTCCTTTATAAGGGGGGGGGGGGGGGGGGCCCGTTAAAAATAATATAATTAAAAGGATAATAATAATAATAGATATCTGAGAAGGGGTCGACGGTAGCGAGAGACCAAATATCTCCTTACAAACTTTGCCAGACCTGTCTAGTTAGGAGAATTTACCCTCTTTGTCTCCCTTCAGCGGTGGAGAAACCCAACAGGATTTCTTGAGCCAAATCTTCCTCGGGGTGATCCAGGAAAACTTCACATTCACATCTATTATTTCTTCTAATAAATTCTTATCCTTCCTACGCTACGCCACAAACGGTCCTTGCCATCCGATGCGAAGTGTATTGCTTCCGGTTGGAAGTAGCAACAAAACTTTCTCCCCTGGTTGGAGTTCTCTCTCTTTTGCAGCTTTTTTGTTTCTTTTAGCATGTTTAGCGCGATCTTTCTTAAGGTTGGCTGTAGCTAGATTCCATCCTAGCTTTAGCCTTTCCTTGAGCTCAGATACATACTTGCTTGCAGAGACGACTGTCTCGTCAGCCTTTTGGTCTGTCAGGGACCGAAGTAAGGCTTCTAGTGGTCCCTTTATAGGTCTGCCAAATAAAAGTGTAGCTGGTGCGAATCCCGTAGACGCTTGGGGAACCTCTCTGTAGGCGATTAAGGCAGCAGATATATATAGGTCCCAGTCTTCCGGTTTCTCCTGACCCAGCTTACGTAACATCATGGTGAGGCTGCCGTTAAAACGTTCCACGAGCCCATTTCCGGCCGGATGGTAGGGACTTGTGTGGATATGTTTGGCCCTCAAGATCTTAAAGATCTCATCCATTAACAGGCTACTGAATTGGGATCCATTGTCCGTCAAAACTTGTTGAGGGAATCCCAACCGTGTAAAAATTTGCAGAAGTCTTCTGCGACATGGTTGGAATCCGTGAATGTTAGCGGTATAGCTTCGGCCCACATAGTGCAAGTGTCGACTAAGGTCAGGATGAACCTGTTCCTTCGTTTGGTCCTTTTCAGGGGTCCAATGATGTCGACAGCAACCCGTTCAAATGGAGTACCCACTATTGGCATTTGCCCCATAGGTACTGGGGGTGTCAAGTGCTTTGGTGCTACACGTTGGCACTGGGCGCAGGATTTCACGTACCTGATAATCTCAGAGTTCATTCCTGGCAACCAATAGTGGTTTTTTATTCGCTGAATAGTGGCGTTTTGTCCCATATGTCCGCTAAAGGGAAGAGAGTACCCCATTTCTAAGATCTGGCTTCTGTACTGCGTCGGTACTAGGAGCTGGTTATTCCCTGTATCAGGGTCGCCCGTTCTACGATACAATACGCCATCCTTAGAAAAGATGTATCCGTTGTGTCTGGGGTCCTTAGCCATGAGCAGTTTTCTAAAGCAGGGCTCCAGAGTAGGGTCCTTTTGTTGCGCCTCCTTCAGTTCATTCGGCAACGAATTTGGCGCAGGCTCCCTCTCCTTCTTAGTTTGCCCTCTTGTGGTTACCGCTGCCACAATCGGCTCCATAGGTCTCCCAATAAACACATATCTACATCCCAGGATAACTGGGTAGATCGGATCATCCATTATGGCCGCTTTAATAACACCTCTGACAAAATCAGAGTGTATTTCTACCAGTGCGTCCTGGTGCATCACTCTTGAAAACTCCACTAAGTTTGACGGTTTCCTCTGTCTCCTGACCTGGTTTGACTAGGTGTCTGGCGACAATACAACTAAAACTTAATCCAGTGTCAAAGAGACAAGTAGTTGAGGTACCATTCAAAATTACAGTTCCTTGCGTTGAGGGTCGGTCCCCCTCAGGTTGAGAATCACTGACATTGACTCTACCTTGCGAGGCCCATTGCATTGGTATAGCGTTCTGCCTTATTGAGGATGTCCTCAAGCCTGACTGCGCCCTGTTCAGCCAAAAATCTACGGGTTTCGTTTGACAAAGTTGACTTTATCTGTTCCACAAGAACAAGTTCAAGTAGTCCCTCATATGTAAGAGGTAGGTCAGATAATTCAATGCACTTTGTCAAATAGCCCGTGAGACGTGAAGAGAACTGCGGAAATGTTTCCGTGCTCTCTTTCCGGCTGTTTCTGAACATTTGCAGAAATTTTCGGACGGTCATCTCAAACCGTTCTAGCAAGGCCTTCTTCAGCATGTCGTAATCATGTTGGTTGGTTCCCAGCTTTGTATATACGTCATAAGCAGTACCTTTTAATGACGTTGAGAGTTTAAGTGCCCAACGGGAACTCTCTAACCCATACAGATTTGCGAGCCTCTCGAATTTATCTAGGAAGGTGTCTTTTTTTTCATTGGGGCTAGGAAAAGACTCTAAAGCAAAAGACATCGCAGTTAATTGGGCAGATTGAGTGCTGGAGAGATCCATTGACTGAGACTGGGGCGAAGACGGCTCTCCGTTATTCGAAGTAGAGGCGCCCCGACTCTCTAAAGCCTTAAGCGCCAGTTCGTGCTGTCTTTCCCTCTCTCTCTCTCTCTCTCTCTCTCTCTCTCTCTGTCCCTGCGAGCTTCCATCTCTGCCTCAATTTTCTTCTGCTCCAATTGACGATCGTCCACTTCTTTCTTCCTAGCTTCTGCCTTCTCTTCCGCTTCTTTCTTCTCTGCTGTATCCTGTGCTTCTTTCCTCTCTGCTCTCTCTTGCTCCACGTCATACCTTTCAAGTTCCCTGTTGACAAACAGGTTCGCGGCTTCTCCTTCTAATCCTGAGTCCTTCGCCTGCTGTCTCAAAATGGATCTTATCCTAATTCTCTCTGCCATGCCAAAGAACTGGATGCGCCTAAGACTAGAGAATAGTAAGGAAGAACAAGAAGGGAAAAAAATCAAAGCCGCTACGAGAAAAAACACAAAGTATAAATTTACTTGTGTTACCTCCTACTTTGTAATGTGCAAACTTATCGCTGCTATTATTGTCACTTAAGACTCTTAACGCAAGCGACTATGCCACATTAAAATGGTAAGTTACACTAGAAAAAATCTACTTTTACTAATATTAGAGAAAAATTTATATTCAAACAATTTAAAGGAAAAAAAAAATTTTCCCCTTAAATTTTAATTCTCCGCCACAAAACTCCGCCCCTGAAGTCAGTTTATGAGAAGAGACGTGTTAATAAGACTTAAAGAAGTCAGAACAAGGCGCCTTTTGCTAAGCTCAACTCTTTTTAACTTCAAAAACCTTTAGTGACTGTAAAAACAATCACGCTATCCCAGCAAATCGTATAAAGAAAAAAAATTAATTTTCTCTGCCAGAGAATAAAAAAGCGTAACGAATTTATGTTTATCCGTACTTTCTACTGCTGTGGAAAGAAAAAAACCTGTAAATATGCTGTGTGGACGACCCAAATACTAAAAGGCGTTGTCTAGGGGTGTAATTAATTATTTTTTTAATTTATTTCCCTAATTCACAAAGATAGATCATTCACACTCTATCTAGTTAGACCCAGACTTAATTAGACTCAAAAATATCTTTATCCCGGCGAGCCAGCCAATTATTGTCGTAAATTTATTTTGAGAGAAAGAGTCTTAGAAATAGTGGTCCTGTTTACAGTGGAGAATGATGATGAAAGCTCAGTGATAGAAAAGGTTAGCGAATAAATAGTTGCTTCACAGAGTGCTGGGGAGAGTAAGGACAGACTTATTTACGACAAATCGTTCCTCTCATTCTTCTCCGCAAACTCTCCTGGTCAAACAATTATTTGCCAGTTTCCAGACACACACCTGCGCTCACACCGATTTGGTGCTTCAAACACACAGACGCACGTGAATACAAACTATATTAAACAGATATGGGAAATTTGGGCTTTGGGTATTCCAACACAGTACTAAATAAGTTTATGCTGTTTATTTATCAATTAAAATCAAATCACAACAATAATCATGTGTTACAGGAAAAATATCATAAGTACAGAAACAGGAACATAGGTAATGTAACCCAACAGTGAATTTAATTACTCTGAAAGAGGTGTTACAATATTAGGTATGGGTGGTAGAAAAAAATCCTGTTATTCCCAATTGGTTTTCCCTTTACTAAGCAAATGAAAAAAAAAGGGGGGGGGGGTAAACAGAGTTAACAAAATATTCCACTTAAAGGAACAATGCAGGTATACAGAAAATGTATTACCCAGAAGGAAAGTTAACAAATGGTTTGCAAAAATTAAATCTCCTGTCATTCATGCACGCTTGTGAGGGCCCACACTCATATACTCACACACACTTACCGATTGCAGCATCAGGCACTCCATAGAATTATATAAACCGCAATTACACTCTTGACATATGAAAATGTCTGGTACTTCGATGTCCAGCCCCAGATGTAGCGAGGTTGGCTGATAGCAAATATTCCCACTTATCGCCGGACTTGAAGCCTAAGAGTTCTTGTGTTTTATTATATGAAAAGGGGTTTATGGGATGGCACAGTCACAGTTCGATACAGGGGTGAAAATGAAGTGGTCTCTTTAATTTCGGCTCTGGTGGTAAAATTCCTTCAATGCGTGATGATCGCAACTGACCGGTAAGTTTTAAATCCAGTGAGGAAAAACTAGGCCCAGTCACAGTTCAGGTAAATAAGTACTCTCTCACAGTAGAGCAGTAAATAAAATATCGCTACTAGCAACTGTTCATCTTCCAGTTTATCTTACAGATTGTAATTTAATTTGATGGTTTATTTAAATGTTCTTGGGTAGGCTTTCTTTCATGTAACTATGATAGCTAGGCCGCATTGGACCGCCACAAGATTAAATTTAAAATGTTTCATCAATATATCTGGAAATTTAAGAACCGAGTCTGGGAGACTCTGTATGATTTCTTTATTGCTGGGATCGCAAAGGTGATCATTCTATAGAAAAAGATAGAAAAACCATGACAACATAATCATACCGCAAAAACCAAATAATATTCTAACGCTCGATAAATTTACCATTAAGACTTTTATATACACTCGCGTATTTAATTATGTATTTAATAAAACACGTCACGAGTCTAATGGTTAAACTACACACATATATATATATATATAGGACTTAACTGAATTTATTAATTATAAATTCCTTCGCGACTTAAAAAGTTACTTTAGCATTTAAGCATCTATTATTTTTGGAAATAATATAATAGATATATCATTAACTTTACCACTGGAACTTTTGAGATGAGTTTAATTTAATAGATTTAATTAAACACAAAATCCAGTGAAATAAAATGAAAGCACTAGGCCACTGATCACTTTAACAAATATATTATACCGTGCACAGAAAAAGAAATCACTCCAATGTAGCCACCAATTCAGATGGAAATCTAGCAGAATTCTACTATAGCTAGTGAATCTTAAATCTCTGGCAACCGAATGATAAAATGGCTTTCTTCATGGTCTGTATATATCTAACTGGAATGCAAAATTGGGGGGACATGTTAGAATTTGACACCTTTTTAGATCTCAGGAGACTTTCGGGGTTCTGACCGCCAGACTAAAGAGAGATGCCGCCCCTGGTTTTCCGTATCTCCGCTCGCTGCGTCCGCTTCGGCTTTCCCGTTCGCGTCCACTGCGATCGGTTCTGTGGTTAACACAGAGATGCGAAATGCCGGCAAGAAACTTTGCGTCGTTCGTTTCAGGGACCACTACTGCCTTTGATAGCATGCCGCTAGTCTTTCCTGAGATCCCTGAGTGCCTGTTTGATCGTGTGCCGCTACTATCGTTTGATTCTGGCCACGCCCCCGCTGGGCCAAGTTAATGAAAATAACTGCATATGATTGCTCAAGAGATATCCGTGGGCGTGATTTAACCTCTCCTTAAATGAATGCGATGACCGGAATGTACGGTAGATAAACTGTCCACATATTAATCAGCAAACGTGTTGACAATCTGCGTGGAAAGGTTGCATGCTAATGAGTCCACGTTTCTTGTTGTGCATAGCTAATGAGTCCAGGCGGAAAAAAATCCCGTTTGACGAAAAGTTACCACAATATTCGGGGCACTGATGTTATCCGAAGGGGTCGTTACGAAGGGTCGTACCATATCATACAACAATTCAGGGTCAACTGAGTTCGTCTGTCACAGTCTTCTTCTTCTTTGGTCCTTAGCCGCGGACTGACAAAGCAATCAGTGACCATCACTTTCTGCAGGGCATGTAAGGAGGGGAAACATGAGGCCTATAAACAGTAAATAAATAAACAAACTACACACAAAGGTATTTTATCAGGCACTCAGTGAGAAATAAAGCAGTAGAAGACTAGACAACAGAAAAACAACAGAAGTGATAGGCTTTCCGGGAATCGAACCAGGACCTTCCGAACGGCACCCACCGCCTAGTCACGGGAGCAGATCGCTACTATCCTCTCTGCCAGCTGTGCACTACAAAAATAGTGGTTCGCCGACAGAGGTCTAGCACGACCCCCCCCCCCCCCCCACGTAACCCGGATATGTACCAGCAACAAACTATTTCAACTTTGGTACTTGGCCGATGACTGACAAGGCAGTCAGTGACCATCACGTCTAGCAGGGCAGCAACAGCCTCCACTTTGGTCCTGGGCCGATGATTGACAAGGCAATCAGTGACCATCACGTCTTGCGGGGCAGAACAGCCTCCACTTTGGTCCTTGGCCGATGATTGACAAGGCAATCAGTGACCATCACGTCTAGCAGGGCAGCAACAGCCTCCACATTGCTCGGTCGGCAGCCATCCTCCGTGTGATGCCCCAGCTGTAGTTCACCATTTGCACGTCTGCGTCCACAGTTCACCGCCAGCTTGCTTTTGGTCGGCGTTGCTTCCACTGACCTTCTGGAGTCCACAGCATGGTAGATCTGGTGATGGTGTCAAGGTCTCTTCTCAGGATGTGGTCAACCCATTTCCAGCGTCTACCCGCTATGATGTGAGCATGTCTTCTTGGTTCTCAGCAATTGTACGTCCATTTATTTTTTCTGGTTGTCACAGCAACTAGTTTTACTACTGTTTTTACTTATATGGGTTAGGGGGAAGCAGACGGAGAGATAAAAAGTGCATGAGGCTGAGAACCCATCATGTCCAACTAACTGCTACAGAAACTCCTACTAGAAGAACACATGCATGCTTTAGTTCAGGCTTCCTGCAGTAGTGGTTCCATGGCCTATAGGGAGCCACAAGGGAAATGAACGAGAGACAGAGTGGCGGAGAAAAGAAGATCAAGGAAGAAGGGGATGGAGAGAAGGAATAAATAAAGAGGGAGGGAGTGGAAAGAGGCCTGTTAGAGGAGATTGCAAAAGACATGGTGGAGAGATAGAGCAGGACAGATGGCTATAGAGACGGACGGAGATAGGGAAAAATAAGGAGAAAAAAGAACCATAGAGGAAACAGGAACAGAGAGTAGTGGAGAGAGAGAGAGAGACTTCAGGGGTAGAACATAAATTTTCCCTCAATGCTGCATTACGAATAACAAAACTCACAAGACGCCCCTGCTCTCCCTCATACACTCACACACAAAGAGAGAGAGAGAGAGAGAGAGAGAGAGAGAAAGACAAAGAAAGAGAGAGAGAGCATTGTACAGACTTGTCTCCATCACACAACAATAAAAAGCACTCAAACAGACGAAATAAAGCAGCCAACAAATTGATTCCAACATTTAAAATGTAAATTGATTGTCGAGAACATAGAAAGAATAATACAAAATTTTAATCATAAATTATATTGATTACAAATACTTTACCACCAGAAATAATCAAGATTAAAAGTCGACCTCCCCAGCCTGACTCTGAAATGTTTCATTAACTTAATAAAACAGGAAACATATTTCCGAACAAGGACAAATTCTTAAAACAGCAGCCCACATAAACTTTGTACAGTTACATACATGTTATCTGTTTGACTAATCTGAGCAGTAGTTCTTACTCCTTATCCCAAGTTTTAAACGTCCTGTCAGGCGAAAGAGGAAGAAGAAGAAGAAGAAACGTCTTGTCTGTTTAACCTCCAGGAGGGGCCAACCTACGGCCCTCGGGCCAGACTCCGGCCCACCAAGGGAGTCAATCTGGCTCATTCATCACTTTGAAAGAATACTAGTACACCATCCAATCGATGAAAATACCAAAAAAAGCATATAAATATTAGATTGACTTCGCCTTTAAAACCACACAATTAGTATTTCAATTTAATATAGTTTTAAAACATAAAAGTAATTACATCTTTAGTTCAGTTTTAAATTTGTACGAATGATATCTTAAGTCTTATATATGTACCGACGATTGTATTTAAAGTCCGACCCCCGAGGCCTGCCAAAAATGGCAATGTGGCCCACGACTTCAAAAGCCTAGAAAACCCTGAATCTAAACTAACTATAGTCACATAATGTTTCATGTACGAGGTGTCTGCAAGATCCCCCATCACAGGGAGCGATGATGTGTGATTAACTGGCAATGAGGGAAGTTCTTGCTAAGATAAGAAAACTACATCACAGGGAAGAAGTGTATTTTTGTTGTTTTGCCCGACTTATTTGTATCCTTAAAATTAGGTCAAGACTCACAAATATACCATTATTAACGTCAATGCCATAATCCCCGTACTTTACTTCTTCTATATACCATCTGTGGATATTTGAGGGTATTCTGTTAAACTAAGGGTTCTGGATATCTCCAACAATGAATTCAAAATAATATACTGGGTATCTTTATTTCTTGACTTTTTTGTTCTAGTTTATAAGTACTTTCTCAGACTGACAGAACGCATTTTGAATAGATTTTGTAGCCATTCTTCCAAATAACGTCAGCCTAGACATTTCTAATAATGCCCAGACTTTGTGGACACACTGCAAAAAACTATTCTGAGACATGTGGAGGGAAACCTGCCTTTCACTTCTGGTTAGCGATAACCTGACATTAATATATAACAGCTCATGTAAAAATAAATAAATCTTAGATTCTGGGCTATTGGTACGTGAATATTTTAGTTTGCTGACAATATCAGATTAATTATAACAACTGTCACCGCTTTTCTTGACACAGGAACAATTTATACCGGCTTTAAAAAGAAGCAAAGATAAAAGACAAAACGTTATGTGGGTCTTTCTTATAGATGGATAGGAATAGACAAGAACAGGCCACGAACTAATGTTACGAATCAAGGTCAGATATTTAGCCCATTATAATGACGTTATTATAAGCAGTGTAGATTGCCGCAGATATGTCAGGTTTAGCAGAGCGCGAAAGTTATTCATGTTTATCATACCAAAGCCCTCCCAAGTGCATCATCAAACTGGCGGGTAAGAAACAGTAGTTCGTTTCAGAACTTTTATTAAACTAGCAGATAAGAACTACTAGTACTTTTGAGAACTAGCTATAAAAGTCCGTTCACCAATTGATGTTCAACTTTGAAATTTGTTTTTAAAAAAACTACCTGATGTAATGAATTTATATTTTGCATGTAGTCTTATATTATCCATGACGTTACAAATATGTTGTTGTTAAGTCAATATCAATTCTGCATTCTTCAAAACCGTAAATTCCTTTGATCTTTTCCGAATCTTACAAGAAGTACGGCTTAAAAATTAAATTTTACAGTATACTACGTCATAAATGTCAAAAGTAGGATCAGAGGCGTATCCATATCTGCTCACCGCATAGGAAACAGATATAAGTAGTGATACATTTAAATCTGAAACGTGGGGGAAAAGATTTTATTAAAAACTATGTTGTATACGACACGGTAAATTTTACATGTATACCTGCACTATTTCTTCTTGTTTTGAAGGAGCATAATTACATTGTTTTATGTTTTTGATATCTCAATTAAGTTACATTTATCTCAGTACGTATCTGACGATTCCATTAGATTAACAACTGTTAATGGCTATATAAACTCTAATCCATCACGTTGCCAGTATTCTTCTTCTTCACGGAGCACATGATCTACACATTTCTTCCAGAATTGAAAATCTGTCTTTTTTTAGGGTATCATGTGTAAGAACTTTCACGTCGCTCATTTTAAATGTGGTGTTCTGTGCTGCAACCTGTCCTTTGATTTTAGGCCAAAGTAACTCTATTGGGTTAAGATGCGAATGATAAGGTGGTAGTCGAAGAGAGGTGTGACCATATGATTCTTCTTCTTCTTCTTCCTCGTTCGCCCTGAAAAGGACGGTGGTTGCGTTGTGTCTGTTTGCGCCTAAACTGTGATATCTGCACCTTTCGGTCGACACATCCGACTTCTGCACGGCATTTTTTAGGGACCGGGTTTGCCTTCCCATTTCGATCCGTACTCGCTCAGCCAGGCTGCACTGCTGCAGACTGTTTCCAGGACCACCACGTGGAGGTGGAGTACGGTCTTGATCAGCTCTGGTTCGCTGATCCTGATGCAAGCAGTCAAGCTATGGGTCGCGACTGCATTCACTATTGCTGCATCTTGGGGTCCCGACCATATGATTCAATTATTTTGTCAACGCTATACACCTTAGTCTTATTAGTCTGTCTCACAAGCTGTAATAATTCAGGTTTCAAATAGGTATTGTCGATATTGACATTTTCATTTCGTAGCCAAGTTCTTATTTCATCTTTTGTGCTTGAGGAAGTTGGTACTTTGTCTTCCTGAGCTACAACATTGTGATAGGATGCATTGTCCATTACAATACATGATGGTCTGTCAAGAATGGGGAGAAGAGTTGTTTCTATCCAAGAACGAAAAATATGTCCATTCATTTCAGTGTGGTAGTCCCTACCATCTGTGAAATTGCCTGGAACATTAGTTCTGCGTCATGGACAATTCCATTTTCACTGCTGCCAGCATGCGCAATTATAATTCGTTGTCCTTTGCTACTGGGAATTGTCCTTTTATGAACACTTTCAGAAGATTGCCATTCTTTCTGATTTGTATGGTGTGAATTAACCCATGTTTCGTCTAAATATACTATATCATATCCGTCCATCCTTCGTGCTCGTATCTGTCTAAGGAATTTGCTTCGGGCAGCAATTAAGTGTGGTTTTTCACATAATACGTTCCTGCCTCCAATAGATTTGCGAAACGTAAAACCGACGGACCTTACAACTTTCCAAAGAGTTGTTTTTGAGATATCAATATCACAATCCTTTAGCAGCTTCACTTTCAGTTTGCGGAGAGTGACAAGTTCATTTAACGAAAACATTTTGAAAATCTCACGTCGAATAACTTCTTCATCGAAGTTGTCAACTTTTTTTTTTCTTCCTTGCCTGGCCTTTTTTGGCTCAACATCATGTTGTATCCATCGACAAAAAGAAACTCTGTTAATACCAAGTGCAACCTGTGTTCTTCTATCAGGTCTATTGATGTGGTGATATAAACTCCCCATTTTTAGCCTCCCTGCAGAAGTGTCTGTACAGCATTACAGTAACCTTCCTCATAGTTATAAATTTGCAATTCAAACTCATAATGAATGTAATATTATTCTATACGTGCAGAAAAAAAAATTGTTTCAATATAATATAATGCAGCTATAACTTTACAATAATTTCACAACACGCCACTGACTTTACAACGCACTATTTCAGCTTTCAACAGCAGACAACTGCGGTGCACGAAATGTCATAATTTTGTCATAAAATATATATTTTTTCTATTAAAAAACCATTTATTGCCCGTGCAACACAAATATACTGCTGACATGCTACATTTTAATACCGGTAGGGGAGTGTGATTTTAATATAACCTGAAGAAGAGATATCTTAAACTATAGCACGTTTCACTAGCTTTGCCCAACTTCAAATGTAATTATCTGATTAACCGTCTAACGTATTAATGCCATTTTTTGCATACGATGTTATATTGGGTTAGACCCAACAAATATATACTTTATATCTGTGCATCTTGTCCAGTTCCCATAAACGGATGAAATCCTTTGATCTTTGTCGGCATACTAATTATTGTGTATCGAGAAAAGAAATTTTACTACTTCATGCACAGATTCTGTGAATTGATTAGGCATAGGCGTGTCTACTATTACAATAATGTGGCCATCACGTTTGCAATTGAATACGTGTTGAAGATGATTTCTTAAATGATCTGCATGCGAAATACTCGTGACATTGTTTGTCATTGACATTTAATGCGCTACCAAACTGGACCTTCCTTGATCTTTGCGGTTCATAAATATCATAATGGAACGTTGCTCCTCTAATGTGCTTGTAAATAACGGTAAGGTCATCTTTAAAGAAATTAAACTTCATCCGAATCATAATCAGATGTCTCTGAGAAATTGAAAATCAATCTCGGCTGAATGAAGGACAAACCATCATTCTTCCAATATTCCTCTTCCTCTTGTAACACATGGTTCTCACTTTTCTTCCAATAATCCCTGGCTATATTGGAGATGGCGGCTTTTATAAGTATTTCAACATCTTTTAATTTGAACGTTCTATTTTCTGTTGCTACCTGTTCCTTAATTTTAGCCCATACTAATTCTATTGGGTTTAAGTGAGAATGGTAAGGAGGTAATCTTAAACATCTGTGACCATGTTCATGGATTGCCTTGTCTATGTGAAATATCTTTGTATGCTGTGTCTTTTTTTTTACAATTCCAAGTAATTCAGGTTCATGGACATTTCGTTGAATGGAATGTTGTTTATGGTCAGCCAAATCTTTATTACATCTTTAATACTTGGTGAATTAGAAACTTTATCTTCTGGTGCCACAACGTTGTGATATGAGGCATTGTCCATTATCAAACACCACGGTCTATCCAAGGAAGGAAGTACATGATTCACAATCCAATCTTGAAATATCTTGCCATTCATCTCTGCATGGTAATCCCTATTATCTGTGGATTTTGAAACAAATATGAGTTCAGTATTATTTAGAAGCCCATGATGGCTGCTTCCTGGATGTGCAATTATTAGGCGCTGTCCTTTGCTGCTTGGTTCTAGTCTCTTAGTTGTTCCATCAGATGATTGCCATTCTCGTTCATTACTGTGGTGCGCATTGATCCAAGTTTCATCTAAATACACAAAATCATAACAATCTCTTCTCATTTCTCTGACCTCGCGTAAATATTTGCTTCTCATTGCAACTATATGAGGCTTCTCACAAATAAGGTTTCTACCACCAACATATTTTCTAAAAGTGAATCCCAAACTCCTAATAGTCCTCCATAGCGTAGATTTGGAAATATCAATGTCATTATTCTTTCTTAACCAAATTTTCAATTTCCTTAAAGTCACTGCCTCATTATTGTGAAATATATTGCAAATTTCTCTCCGGATCAATTCTCTGTCAAAATTATCCACCACTCTTGGCCTAATTTTCGTGTGTAAAACACTAGAATTAGAAATTTTAGATGTCGCTATCCAGCGGTGCAATGATCGTTTGATTATCCCCAAGCCGTGAATAGTCCTCTTTTGTGGGTTTGAAATAGAATGATATAGTTTTCCTCGAGTAGCTTCATTGCAGAAATACTTTAAAATCCTATTTGTGATTTGCTGTAATGTCATAAAATGTACTCGCAGACTCATTTTTCCTTCTTAACCACACAATAATTTTTGTAGACACACCTCTGATTGACACTGTGTGCGTTGCACCGGATATAAACTGTTTTATGTTCAAGAAGTGCGATTTCACGCAATTTCACTCAAAAATCATGCCAATTGCTTGATAAACCAAAAATGTGCAAATGAGGTCGTATAATTTACTGTAGACATTTCAATATGTGTGCGTGTGATGTGTGTTGGCAAGTAGGATTTTATATTATATCGCAAAGAAACGAAAATTGAAACCAATGGCCGCATTTTAATGAAAAATTTAATTCATAGGGTCTATACCATTTCAAATTCACACACAAAATTTCACTTATATGCGTTATATATTCGCTGAGATATAGCATTTTGAAGTTGGGCAAAGCTAGTGAAACGTGCTATAGATACATTTTCTGGAGGCAAAAAATGTTTTCATAACGTCATGGATGATATAAGACTACATGCAAAATATAAATTCATTGCATCAGGTAGTTTTATTTTTAAACAAATTTCAAAGTTGAACATCAATTGGTGAACGGACTATAATTTCAGGGCTTTCATCGCCAACAAGAACTAATCTTCCTCTTCCGGACGTTGTGCTTGTCAGAGTCCCATAAAATCTCCCTTTTTTTTTTTTAATTGAACTGACAAATGAACCCAAAATAACCGAAAGACTATTTTTATGCTAGTGTACTAGTGCCATATCATAAGAAGGTACTACAACATTAAAGCACACAAACACAAATATACAGACAAAGATGCAGTTACATCTGTTGCAAAACCCGGCTTTATTTGCTTATATAATGATGTCATTATTGGTGTCGTAGCGTCAAGGCTTATCAGATAGAAGGTCGTGACCGCCAACACACATCTTGATGAAACACTCTGGTCTGATTATAAATAACATTTGAAATACGCTGACGAAGCTGCTTCACCATAACTTCTGCCAGTCATTGTTTGTTTATGTGCAAATGTACAACTGATGTACATTTATTCCAGTAATAGTTTTAACCACGACACGTATGGGAAGCTAAGAGCCAGACCCAGAGTTCGCTGGGAGGGCAACACTAGACCATCTCTGAAGAATCGAGGACTAGAATGGAACCAGGCCAGGAGGAAGACAGCCGATAGGATAGTATGGTGCTCTCTTTGGTAAACTACACCCCAGGTTAGCAGAGGAACGACTAAGTAAGTTTTGACAGTTGTACTCGTATATCATCAGCTTAAAAGAAAGAAGCTTTCTCCGAAACTGTCAAGTCCGTCTGCTGCAACTGTCAAGTCCGTCTGCTGAAACTGTCAAGTCCGTCTGCTGAAACTGTCAATTCCGTCTGCTGAACTGAAGAAGAAGAGGAAATAAGCAGAAAGGAAGGAAGGAAGGAAAAAGAAAAGACCTTTTTTTTAACACACCTGGACTAAGTGACAATAATAATAATAGCCCCTTCAGTCATAACTGACTATGGTAATGCGCCCCTGAGGTGACAGCCCTCAGCTGCTTATTTTCCTGGTGCTCCTTTCGACGTTTTCTCCTCACCTCTGCTTCTTGTGTGAGCCTCTCTTCGCCCAATCTGAGGTGGCGCCGTAAATAGCATCGCCACTTAGTGCGATCGGCAGCTTCATCCTCCCATGTTGCTGGATCCATGTCCAGTGCCTTCATATCTCTCTTGCACACATCTTTGAACCTCAGCTGTGGTCGCCCAACTGTTCTCTTGCCATCTGCTAATTGTCCGTAGAAGATATCTTTTGGGATGCGACCATCTTCCATGCGGCGAACATGGCCAAGCCAGCGAAGTCTGCGCTGTCTAAGAAGCGTATACATACTTTGAAGGCCAGCACGTGACAACACCTCGACATTTGTCACTTTATCTTTCCACGAAATGCCGAGGATGTGGCGTAGACACCGCAAATGGAAGGTATTGAGCCTTCTTTCTTGCTTAGCATAGGTCGTCCAGGTCTCGCTGCCATATAGGAGTGTGCTGGTGACGCAGGCATTATATACCGCAGCTTTGGTCTTCATTGTGAGTTTAGAGTTTCCCCAAACACGCGATGTGAGGCGAGCAAAGGTAGCTGCAGCTTTGCCAATGCGGCTGTCGATTTCTGTATCCAGTGAGAGTTTGTCATTGATGGTAGACCCTAGGTATGTGAAGTGGTGCACCACTGCCAATTCATAGTTATCGATAGTGATAACTGGTGCAGCACCCACATCCTGACTCAGCACATTCGTTTTCTTTAGACTTATTGTGAGGCCAAAGTCCTTGCATGCTTTAGTGAAGCGATTCATCAAGCTCTGAAGCTCCTGTTGGCTTTGAGTGACGACTGCAGCATCATCAGCGAACAACAAGTCTCTTATAGTGACCCTTCTGATTTTTGTTTTTGCCTTCAGCCTTGAAAGATTAAACAGACGGCCATCTGACCTAGTGTGAAGGCATATTCCTTCAGTTGCATCTCTGAACGCATGTTTCAAGAGTAAGGCAAAGAAGATTCCGAAGAGGGTCGGAGCCAGAACACAGCCTTGTTTAACGCCACTTCGTATATCAAAGGGCTGTGACGTGCTTCCAGCATATTGGACTGTCCCCTTCATGCCGTCATGGAATGACTTTATCATTTCCAGCATTTTAGAAGGGCAGCCTATTTTCAGGAGGATTTTAAAGAGTCAATCTCTACTAACCAGGTCGAATGCTTTTGTGAGGTCTATAAAGGCGATATATAATGGTCTTTTCTGCTCTCTTGATTTTTCCTGAAGCTGGCGGAGAGAGAAGATCATGTCTGTTGTTGATCTGCCAGCTCGGAATCCACACTGTGACTCTGGATATATGCACTCAGCTAACTTGTGTAGTCGCATTAAGATGACTTTGGCAAAAACCTTACCAACAATACAAAGAAGAGAGATGCCTCTGTAGTTATTGCAATCACTTCTGTATCCTTTATTTTTATACAGTGTTACAATCTTGGCATCTCGCATGTCTTGAGGAATAGTTGTCTCTTCCCAGCACTGGCACAGCATCCTATGCAGGGGATGTAATAGCGTGCTCTTACAGCATTTGATTAAATCAGGAGGAATCCCATCACTGCCTGTGCTTTGCCAGAGGCCAAGCTATCAATGGCCTTGCTGAGTTCCTCTAATGTTGGTTCGGCATCCAGCTCCTCCATAGTTGGCAGACTGTTGACACCATCAAGGGCTGCAGGCGTAACGGTATTGTCTCTCTAGCGTAAAGCTCAGAGTAGTGCTCGACCCACCTCTCCATCTGCTTACCCTTATCGGTTAGCTTCTCTCCGCTGATGGTTTTTAGCGGTGCCATCTTACTTTTTTTGGGGGCCAAGTGCTTTCTTTATACCGTCATACATTTGTCTAATGTTGCCTGTTTGCGCTGCGATCTGGATGCTCTCACTGAGCTGGAGCCAGTAGTCATTTGCACAGCGTCGAGCAGTTTGTTGAACTTTGCTTCTCGTAGCCCTCGGGATCTGTAGGGTTCTGGCACTCGGTGAACGTTTGTATTCATTCATAGCACTGCGCTTAGCTTCAATGACAGGGGCCATCACATCTGATGAAGCATCAAACCAGTCATTTGACTTTGCTGTTTTCTTACCAAAGGTGGCAAGTGCAGTACTTTGAATGGTGTTCCGTAGATGCTCCCAGTTCTCTGTAATAGTATCACCATGCTGAGGGCTACTGAACACTTTCTCGAAGGTCGCAGTGAATTGAGCGATCATGAAAGGGTCTGACATCTTGCTGGTATCAATGCGTGGTTTCCCTTCATGTCTGACACGATAGAGTTTTCTTGGTTGTGCTCTGATTTTGCAGCAAACCAAGGAGTGATCTGTATCACAGTCTGCACTATGGTACGAGCGCGTGGAGAGCACAGACCTGAGGAGTGGCCTTCTGACGAGAATCAGGTCAAGTTGGTGCCAGTGCTTGGATCGTGGGTGTCTCCATGACACCTTATGCTGGGGTTTTGTCTGTAAGTAGGTGTTGGTCACGCAGAGGTCATGGTGGACGCACAACTCTAAGAGCCGTTGTCCATTTTCATTCATCTTGCCAATACCAAACCTGCCCAGACATGAAGGCCATGAAACATTATCGGCACCCACTCTAGCGTTAAAGTCACCAAGGAGAACAAGCTGTTCTTGCCTAGGTATGCTTTTGATAATTGCTGTTAGATTCTCGTAGAACTCATCTTTAGCTTCTGAGGCAGAGTACAGAGTAGGAGCATACACACTGACAAGGGTGATGGGACCTGTGCTAGTTTGCAGGCGGAGCGTTAACAGGCGTTCTGATCCATTCTCGCCTGGTTCAACCATTTTAGTTAGCGATTTTTTGACCGCAAAACCTACTCCGTGTTCTCTAGCTTTATTAAGATCTTTCCCTTGCCAATAAAATGTGTAGTCCTTCTCGCTCACAGTTCCAGAGCCCGCCAGGCGTGTTTCCTGAAGTGCAGCTATATCCACCTGAAGTCGTTTAAGCTCATCATTAATTATGGCTGTCTTCCTTACATCATTTACATCCTGTAGGTTTTCGGATAGTCCAGTCAACATAGTCCGGACGTTCCAGCATCCCAATCTGAGAGTTTGCTTATTTCTATTTTGTCGATAATTGCTTGGTCCAAAATTTTCTGTCCACAGTTCGGGTTTGACCCTAATCCCCATGCACCCAATGGGGAAAGCAGACAGTGGCGGGACAACACCTTATTGACTGGGGGCTGCCCAGCTTGAAGCGGGCGGTAGCTGTCCAGTGAGATCCTAGAACCTCTCCCACTGTCGGAAGTAGCCCCTGGCGCCATGCCCTACGCCAATTGGGCAAAATGCTTATAACCGGTAACTACTACTTCCCGTGTTTTGCCGACACCTATAGGGTGAAGCTGGAGTGTCCTCTCCAGGGCGCGAGCTTGGGCACAGTTATATGGAGATCAAGCTGTTGCCCATGCAGCATGTTCCCCCTCTCCACACAGCCGGTAGATCCAAAGGAACGGCAGTAGCCGATACAGTTTGGTACCAGCCATGTCGCAGGAGTTGCCAGAATAATGTCGAATCGACATTAGACTGCCTTAGGGACTCCGACTCCGGATTTATCCTCAGGGTTTACTCCCTAAGTGACACACCTGGACTAATTGACACACCTGGACTAATTGACACACCTGCTGACCTAACACACACGTGTTCAACTACCTTCGATAGATTTGATATCATCATTTTTAGATCTAAATAATAAAAGATAGCTTCCGTGTGAAAACAACAGAAAGATCGTACTAAGATGGGGACCTTCGTCAGAAAACAATTTGTGCAAAAACTGAATCCTACATTCTAGGCTACCGGCAAAATAAAAGTCAATAAAATTGTTAAACGTAATCCCACATCAGATACTGCAGGTGGGGAGTGAAGTGTTAGAGACTTGACCTATACTGTGTCTTAGCTTTAAGACATGCGGGGCGACCAGTTCCCTTCCTCGCTGCCTTTACTTTTCCTAACTTAGAAGCACATCCTGGCGCCCATTTAAAGATGGGTAGAATGCAGCATGAAGCGATCTGGTTTCGACCCCGGTATACCACATATCAGATGCTGCCGTAGAGTAGTGAAGTGTTAGAGACTTCACCATTACTGTGTCCAGCATAGACAAGTGGGGGCGACCAGTTCCCTTTCTCGCTGCCTTTTCTTTCCCTAATTCAGGAGTAAAGTCGGGTACCAATTTACAACTGGTAGATTGAAGCGTGTCGATACCAAGAATCGAACGCGGCACATGTGACACGAGAGACCAACGTTCTAACCACTCTGCCAAACGGACGCTCTTATCAAAACAAAGGTTACAGTGAGTAGACTAGGAACCAAGTAATGAGAACCAGCAATAAACAGAAGTAATGCAGTGCCAAACCAGATATTAGATTTGCGGTTATGACGAGAAAACTGATCCAAACTAACTGGATAGACAGATTTGTAATGAAATAAAAGTAATGAGGATTGGAATCTGTCAAGATAGAGATAATAAGATCAGGCAGAGACTGACAGGACTGACCAGCCAATAGGAAGCAATCATTTAGTATAACCAGGAATATCGTCAATTGGAACCCACAGGGGCAAGGTAAGTAGGTAGGCCAAAGAGAAACTGAAAGAAAATGGCAGAAGAGGAATCCAAAGTAACTGGATTGTCATAGACACTGATACAGGTAAAGGTAGCGCCACTGCACATACTGCTATAGGGGACTGAAGTGTTATAGACTTCACTACACTACACCTCAGATTTATATATTTCCTAGCCGCCCTTGTCTTACCTAACTTGAAAGTAGTATTAGGAACTCAATGTTTCAACCGTGCTAACTGAAGCGTGACGCTTTCTGACATCTTATTTATAGGATCTAATTTTTTAAAAATAACAAAATAGATATAGTTCACAATTAGCTAAATAATACAGACCCTGACCATAAGACCCGTAGGAATGTTGAGGTGGACGAGTTTTCTCTTCAGATCCTGTATATAAGGGCATGCCTAAAAAAAGTGTAAAGTCTTGGGTAGACATCTGGCAGCCCGGACATGAGTTTTATAGTACGCCGTTTTGTTTTTGGCATATACGTGCAGTGGCTAGTATTGAATTTCGTAATTTTCTGTTCTTGTCGGTATACCTATATCAAATCTGACATGATTTTTGGATTCCTTTTGATATTTCCTATAAGATAAGACTATGTTTACTCCTCTGCGACTTTTGACTGAATATTCAAGGGAAAAAAATGCATAAAAGATAGAAATAGATGACAGTGTATTGAAGTATGAACATTAAATTCCGATACATTAAAAAAGAGAGAATCACAAACTATATACACAGAGTTAAATTGTCATTTTCATTACTTTATACATGTTCCTGAATGTCACAAGACATGTTCCTGAATGTCACATGACATTTTGCATTTACAAAAGGACGTACAAGAAACAATGTTGTTGTGGCACCAGCATCGTTTTGTATGTCAGCTCTTGCAAGTACAGGTAAGAATCACATCTTCAGGTAGCTCACTAATGCAAGTACAGGTAAGAATCACATCTTCAGGTAGCTCACTAATGCAAGTATCGGTAAGAATCACATCTTCAGGTAGCTCACTAATGCAAGTACAGGTAAGAATCACATCTTCAGGTAGCTCACTAATGCAAGGGTCTGGCATGAGTGATGAGTCATCAGCACTGAATGTCCATCCAAAATCCGTTGGGGCTAATGGTTCATCCATGATCAACACTGTAGAGCATGAGTATACCATGTAAAATGATCTTTTCTGGTGACCTCGCAATGAAGAACTTGTGCAAGGTAGGTCTTGTAAGTTTGGAAGACTAGCTTGGGTCAAAATTTCAAATCGAAGTGCGTCAAATGTCTCGCATATGTCTTGCTCAGAGCCTGATTTTAGAACCTTCACCAAGTATTCCTTGGCAAGCTTAAAGGATTGAGTACTTGGAGGAAGACGTTGACCAAAGTTGTGCAGATACTTTTCTGGTTCTGCCTTGAGCGATGATACTTTGGTGCCTATCTTACTGGTCACATCAGATCCTGTAAGAAAATGGGTAACAAGAAGGACATCTGTGGTAGCACCTATCTTGTCTACAAGAATATGGATTTGTATGATATATAATACCGACTTTCTCATCCATAGTTCAGAGAATTTGAGGACTTTATTTACATTACTGTCAAGGATTGTAAACAGGTCTTCAAATGTGTCGTTTCCCTTAACTGGCAACCTTCGCAACTGATTGATGACATCAACAACAACACTGGTTTTCAGGGTATGCTCTTTTTGGAAATTTCTGTCTGTGGTATCTAATTTTTTGTCAACTCAGACATAAGTTGAGACTTCATGGGTTTGGTATTAGCACCATTCTCATCTAATAAGGATGATGGTGAAAAATCGCAGGTAAGAATTTCTGCCATTGTCATTCATCTCTTCTTGGCAATATGAACTTTTCTCTGAACCTGCAAATGATCTTTGATGGCCTTTTTCACAGTTTGCTTTTTTTATCTGTGTTACGTGCAGTCTTTGATATCTTACAATATTATACATTGGTATACTTGTTATGTTCGCAAATATTTTGTAAACAAAATAGATATTTTTTAGTGCTTAAGGGAAAGTCATTATTGAGTTACTTCCCTTGAAAGTTGTGCCGTCTCTTTCGATCGAACTCCGCGGATGAATCCAGTTTTACTGCGATTTATTCTTTGTTTGGGTAGTAATAGATTGTTCTTGCTTCAGAATATCTATGGCCTGAATTTATGTGTATTGTTTGTCTGTGTAGGACGAATCTGCCTTATATCTGTATATCTTTACATATCTAAGTCGAACTATATGTTCTGTTGTCTCTAGAGAGGTCAAAGGCTGTTCGGCGGATGTGTCGCGAGAGAAGTGTGTTTTGGCTTCGCCCTGATGATGGGCTGTGTTTTTCTATGTCGGCTTGACGCCGGGGGAAAAGTGATCTCAGTGGTTTTTGGGGAAAGTGATAGTCATCTAGACCTATCGTGTATGCTTTACTCCAGTGTTCATTCTTATTGCCAAGGAATGGCAAAATCATATTTCTGAAAACCAAGGTAATAAAGATACTCTTTGAACTCTCGTACGAAGCCACCGTTTTTCGGTAGGGATGATTTGTACGTCTGAGAGGATACATCTAACTAGATGAAAAAAACGATTCTGATTCCTAGCAGCACTATATCCTGTAGAATGCAGTCAATTGTTCATGATCAAATCTACAGAGCAATGAAATGTTTAATGAATGACTAACTTTAGGACAGATTCATTATCTGTATCCAAACGTGAGTGACAGCTCACGAGTGAAGCCATCTTGGAACCAAACATGTAGTGACTTTCAAGAAGAGAAAAGGGATGCCCGTATTATCGCTTGATTAGTCCAGAGATCACTGCTACACATGAGAACCCATTGCTAGCGGTTCAATATAATTATATGGAAAAATCTGTGCTGGACATTACGTTAAGGAATCTTCGCTAGACGAGATTAGGTCTAGAAGCCATCTTGGATATTGTTTATAATCTGACGTGCTTTGTCAGTAAACTCAGTTTATATATATATATGGGCAATACTGAGTGCTTGGCTACTGACAGTCCATTATACTATTATTCTACATGAGTGCCCATGTAACATAACATTGCAAGACCATTTATCCACTGTACCATGATGTATTATGCCAACCTGTGATTTGTCACTATCTGTGCTGTCGAGTGTGTACGTCCAATTAAACTTTAGTAAAGGTACACAGTCGTTGGTGTCGATGACTTCCAGCCATACATGAGTGTGAGAAAAGAACATTTGTCAACACCACGAACTCTTCCTATCATTCGCACATTATACACTCCATCTATGTCTACACACCACTGCGTAGGTCAAGTTGACATTCCATACTCGAACCACGAGCAACACAACAACACAGTATTTAACTCTGGTGATGTTCGAGCGAGCTTCAGATTTCTCAGCATGTCTCTTGCTCAGGGCAAGGGTCTTGTATTAAGAGTTTATCAACTGATGATGATGATGTCTGCTTCCATCCACTTATATTTATCATTTGGTGGACATCATTAATAAGAAAAAAGATTCTTATCAGTCTGCATGTCTGGTTGTGCTACACTTAGAAACGTGGGAAGTTTTTACTGGTGAATAGGTGCCGATAGTGGTTCTGAGCGGGATATAAACCTTACCACAAACAGCCAATAAAAGCTGGGTTTGATTGCCACGTCCTGTAAAGGATAAGCAACTAACTAATCAACTGGTGTAATGTTTAGCAGCCCTTGAAATGTTTTTCTTATGAGGAGGACTTCATGGTAAGCAAGCTCCCATTCAGCAATGCATTCCTTCCTTTTTGTTTGGCCAATGATCCCTCCGGCTGACTTCTGAGAGCGGTTTATTGTTTGTTCGAGAGCCATGTCGACACCCACGGCATTAAACTTTCCATTTGTTCTTCGAACAATAAAATGACCTTTTTTGAATCGGTCATATACCTTAGGATGATGAGTCTCAAGATTCAGCATTTGCTCGAAGAACAGTGAACCCCATCTCAAATAGCTGATTCTTATAAAAAATGTGGAAAATTGGAAGGACATCCTTCACTGTTTGCAGTTAGAGGTTCCAGTTCCTCTCACTGTCCGCTCTTATGAGGTTCTTTAAAAGACTTATCAGATGCAAGATTCCCTCCAGATATTTGCACTGCTCAAAATTCTTAACTTGTTCCTGTGTGAAAACATCCAACGATGTCAATGATTCTTCTGATGTTGTGATTAGCTCTTGGAACTTGAGTTGTGCGTCTTCTGTTGTTGAGTGTTGCATAGCATTGAGCACATCACCAACGTGTGTAGCTAATCCAGCATCATCCTCAATGGTACTCAAAAATGCTTTCCATTTAAGTATTTTAAGTCTAAACATTCCTTTCACTGACCTTACGTAATTGCTACCTTTAAGGACTAAGGACACTCTCTGTTACTTCTGGACCAAACACATGGTTTTCAATGAGGACGTTTGCTAACCCGCTGCCGTTTATGTACGAGTATTTTCCAACACATGCAAGTAAACTTTTAGTCATATGGAAGGATCCCAGGAATAGCACAAGTTCTGGGAATTCATTTGTAACAAACTGAATTTCTGCGGCAATAAGGAAAACGCCTTCATCACATGCAACTTTCAGTGCTAGTTGATCGAGATGTAAAAGCAAGCTTTGAAAATTCTTCATGCATGAATACAAACTATCGTATGCTGTCACTGGGTAAGGCAGTTTTGGGAGAAAATCGACATGTTGTAGCGGAACATTAGTTTTTGAGATGATACCATGAATGCCATACCATGCCAATGTACTTTGGTTTGTTAACCCTCCTACAACTTGCAACATACTTATCACTGTCTGTACCTTCTTGATCTCATCACATGGTATAACATTAGCCTCTTCAATGATTTTAAAATATGGTGGAATTTTCACAGGTGTTGATGGCTTGCAATAATTTATAACCTGCTGACATATCGTTTTATAAGTTTATTATGAACTACTGTTGATAGCTTTGGCTAACTAGGAATTACGCTTAGAGCTTCCTGAAATAAGACCATTACAGTATCATGGGTTCCCCGCAGACCTGAAAGAATTACCTCTTCACGGTCAAAATTATCCTTAGCACGTATAGTGAAGTTCCTTCTGATACAAATGGAAGAGCAGGGTTCACCGAACATGCCTTCATTATGTATTGTACAAGGTTGTGACGAGATTCCATAATCTCATTGTAGCTGACTGACAATCCAGCTTTGTTGAATAAAGTAACCAGCTGCTTGCTCTTACAAGATATAACACCGATGTATTTGATTTAAAAAAAAATTTTTAATAAATTTCTTTTGATGAATTAATTTTCAGATGCTTAATTATACAAATTTCCACATACAAATCAATAAATAAGAACCTCGTCAAGAAATCCCTAGATAAAGTATAAAAATGGTTAGATTTTCATAAACTTGTTTAATTACTGCCAAAATAGTCTTATCTTATACTATATGGTATTTTATAAGGAATCCAAAAAAAGTCAGATTTGGTAAAGGTATAGATATAGGTATAGGTATACCGACAAGAACAGAAAATTACGAAATTCAATACTAGCCACTGCACGTATATGCCAAAAACAAAATGACGTCCTATAAAACGTATGCCCGGGGTTGCCAGATGTCTACCTAAGATTTTACTCTTCCTTTAGGCATACCCTAACAGAATCTGAGGAGAAAACTCGTCCACCTCAACATTCCTACGGGTCTTATAGTCAGGGACTAGACTAAAACAGGCCCTGAGATGGAGATCTCAAGTTAAGAGAAAAACACTTAAATAGAACCATACATGAGATATAAAAGAATTTCTGGGAGTGGAAAGATCTAAAAACAAAAGTAACATAACGGAGGATTGCTGTAAACATTTTGTGCTCTACTTTAACCCAAGGAATTCAGTACTTTTCAATTAATTTTGTTTGATTCCCCCCATCTAACCTCCAAAGTCAGTTCTCCCCATTCCTGAAGCACCTATCTAACCTCGTATGTTAGTTCTCCACATTTATGTTCCCCCACTCCAGCGCCCCCCCCCCCCCCCCCCCCCCCACCCCCCCCCCCCCCCCCCCCCCCCCCCCCCCCCCCCCCCCCCCCCCCCACACCCCCAGTAATCCCGTAAGTCAGTTCTCCACATTTCTGCTCTCAACTAATTCCATAAATTAGTTCTCTACATTTCTGTTTCCTCCCATAAGTCAGTTCTCCACATTTCTGAATCTCTCATGTAATCCCATATGTTACTTCTCCACATTTCTGACTCTTCCATGTAATCCCATTTGTTACTTCTCCACATTTCTGACTATCCCTTGTAATCCCATATGTTTCTTCTCCAAATTTCGGACTCTCCAATGTAATCCCATATGTTACGTCTCCACATTTCTGTTTGCCCCATAAGTCAGTTCTCCACATTTCTGACTCTCTCATGTAATCCCATATGTTACATCTCCACATTTCTGACTCCTCCAATGTAATCTTGTATGTCAATTCTCCACATTTCTGACTCCTCCAAAGTAATCTTGTATGTCAATTCTCCACATTTCTGACTGCTCCAATGTAATCTTGTATGCCAATTCTCCACATTTCTGACTCCTCCAATGTAATCTTGTATGTCAATTCTCCACATTTCTGACTCCTCCAATGTAATCTTGTATGTCAATTCTCCACATTTCTGACTCCTCCAATGTAATCTTGTATGTCAATTCTCCACATTTCTGACTCCTCCAATGTAATCTTGTATGTCAATTCTCCACATTTCTGACTCCTCCAATGTAATCTTGTATGTCAATTCTCCACATTTCCTATTCTATCTTATTCTGGAACTAGCCTCAACTTTTGAATAATTATGTGATGACAAATGTTTTCTGGGCTCTGTTACAGCGTGTTTATTTTGTGTTTAATAATGAAGACACAACTACCAATACATTCAGCTGTATATTTCTCTCTCACAGTCAAGTTAAATGACCTCTGTTATATCGGACTGGAATGTTACATCATTTTGTCAGTGACATCACAGCTGTGAGGTAGAGACTTCATGTTTAAGTTTAATAAGACGACATAGATCTTCCTGATACTTGTCCATCTGTTGTTGCAGTTCTCCTACTTGTATCTGGCTATAATGGCTACATAAGATAGTGCTGTCAGGACATATGTCTACATAATATAGCGCTGTCAGGATACATGTCTACATAAGATATCTCAGTGAGGGCAATGTCTATATAAGATATCTCAGTGACGACAATGTCTACATAAGATATCTCAGTGAGGACAATGTCTGTATAAGATATCTCAGTGAGGACAATGTCTATATATGATAGGAAACTCTTTACAGAGCGATACAACAGGAGGCAATCTGATCATCAGAAGTCCCCCCCATCCGACAAGTGTTTCGGCCCAGTATACTCCTTTATACTCAAAGGGGGGCGGGCCCGCTTGGGTCATGACTTCCAAGCCTCTCAGCCTCCTGTTGTCTTGTATCGAAAATGAACCCATTTCACTTATGGTAACAACTTTAAAATCCACACCTCCGCCAGCCGTGGAGGTAATTGTGAAAGAGAAGACAAATTATTCCGTTCGTTCCGTCGCACATCACAACTAAGGACATACACTGAGACACCTGCGCGAAGCCGACGAGGCTAGCCACTGCGCGCTAGCAACTGAAATTCTGTGCCCAACACCTCTTATAATATACGCCGCCTGTTGCCCCTCAGTCACAGCCCTTTCACTAGTACACCAAAAAACTCAACGTATTGTGGACTTCGAAAAATTCCTGGTGTTTTCTGTACTGCAGCGTTTACTGTCACAATTTCCATTGCCCATTGTGGTTGTTCCACAGCCAGCCTGATGCCTTTTCGGCAGTTTCACTAAGCCTCTTCATTGCCCTTGTTCTCGACTGTCCCCTCAGCCCCAACAGTTTCAATAAATCATACACTGATGCAGTCACAAGCCCTCTTGCGCCCACCTCAACAGCCATGACCCTTGCATTGAACCCATCGTGTCTCAGCTCCGAGGCCAGATCATTATACTTGGCCGCTTTGAACAAATGTTGCTCGTCCAATCTGGATTCAAATGGCACGGTCAGTTCAATCAGAATAACCTGAAGCGCTGCTGAAGAATGAAGCACTATATCCGGCCGTCTCCGCGATTTTCTGATACTCTCTGGATATGCCCCTCGTCCAGGTAGGTCTACCGCCATCTCCCAATCGTTTGCACAGTCAAGAAGAGATGGTAAACTGCTACCTGGTTTACTCGGTTTGGGGTGTGTTGACTTTCCTGCCCTCAGAAAGTATGTATTTGCGGTGCTCGGCCTGGGTTTGCTATTCGCCTTCATTCTTGCCAGGTCTATTGTCGCAGCAAGCTCATTTAGCACTTTGTTATGGCGCCAAGTGTATCGCCCTTGCCCTAATGACACCTTACACGCTGAGAGCACGTGTTCAAGTGTCTGCCTCCCCTGGCACAGGGGGCACTGCTCATCATCCGACTTTCCCCATTTCACAAGGTATGTGGCCGACGGCAGCAGGTCATACACTGATCTGACAACGAAGCTGAGCCTAAGCGGTGCCATATATCATTCCATGTCAAGGACCTCTGCAGGGCTCCTTCCCATGTAGTCCATTGGCATTGTTGGACCTGCTGCACTGCTTTTTGCAACCTCTTATCATTCTCAGCTCATCGTATCTCCTGAACTACCATGTCTCTGCGCTCCCTGCTTGATGCCTTGGACCACCAGTGGATGTCTCCATGACCAAATCCCCGTCTATTCGTCTGTGTGTATCCGATTACCTCCCTCAGTTTGAGCGACTCTTGGGCAGCATCAATAGCTTCTTCCACTCTCCACTTCCTTTCCGTTTTCAGTGTGGGCTGAATGGACTTAACCACGTCATCAGCTGACTCGCGTAGCATCATTGCAAGCCTTGCCTTTCCAACTTTGTACTCTTCAACAACTGACTTGAACGGAAGCAGAAGTTTTGACTTTTTGCAGTACAGTGCTACATCTGACAGACCTTGTGGAACCCCTAGCCATTTCCTCATGAACTTGTTGACTTTCTGCTCTATAGCTTCCACTGTACTTGTGCTTATTTCATATATAAGCAGTGGCCACAGCAACTTCGGTATCAACATGAACTGGAGGCACCACAGTTTGAACTTTCCCAGGAGTCTGCTTTGGTCTATGATCTGTAGTCCTCTGTCTGCCATTTCTATTGTCTGTTGCACTGCTTTCGAGTCTTTTAATGAGGCATCAACAGGTTCGTCAATGACAGTAGGGATTCTTTGGTTGGAAACCATGAATATGACCTCTGCTATCTTCCCTTTCCTGACTGATAGGCTTCTCGACTTCTTGGGTTTGAAGCTCATTCTGCACCAGCTGACTAGTTCATCCAGGCGTGCTAACATCCTCCGGGCCTGATGTTCATCTGATGTCAGAATTGTTGTGTCATCCATGAATGCTTTGAGCGGTGGCATGTGACACATTCCACCGAGCTTTGGACCTATAGCCATTCCTTCAGCCGCATTGAGGATTACCTGCATGGCCATCACGAATAGTATCGGAGAGATGGTACATCCCATCGCAATTCCAACTTCAAGGCCAATTCACTTCGTTGTGTACTCTCTGGTTGAAAATCTGACAGAAAACCCTGCGAAATACAGCTTCAGCATTGCCGCAATCTCTTGTGGAACATGATATATTTCTAGGGCCTGCCACAATATATGGTGTGGAACGGATCCATAAGCATTCGCTAGATCCAACCAGATTACATGGAGGGTTGTTCTGTCAGACTTTGCCTTTTGGATTGCTTCCCAGATCATTGTGGAATGCTCTAGACATCCTGGTGTACCTGGGATACCTCTTTTCTGAATGGTAGTGTCAATGTACCCATTTGCCAGGAGGTATGTAGTGAGTCTTTTCGCCATCACTGAGAAGAATATCTTACCTTCCACACTGAGTAGTGAGATTGGCCTGAACTGACTGATGTCTGTGGAATTTTTTTCCTTCAGGATGTTGACTCCGTTCACCTTTCTCCATTCCTTGCTTACAAGCAGGGTTTTCCACGCATTCTTCAGTAAACGGAACAGTCGTTTGAGCACCTCAGGGCATCTCTTATACACCACATATGGAACACCATTAGGACCTGGAGCTGTGACTTGCACCGAACTTTCTGGACAATGCTTTCTACCTCTTGCACCGTTGGGGGCTTGGTGTTAAATTCAGCTCCTGGCTTACTCGGCCATTTAAGGCCTGCCATGCTGCTGAGCGGCTCATCTTTGCGACCATCTGAATATGTCATTCTAAGGTGTTCTTCCAGGTCTTCATTCCCGATGTTTAGCGTACCCGACCGTGGCTGCTCAAACAGTTCTTTGGCAAACTTGAAGGGCTCCCCGAAGAATCTTTCCCTATCCCTTCGAGTCTTCCTTTCCTTCCTGCACAACCTTTGTGCTCTACAAAGGGCATTATGTTGGCCTTTCAGGTGCTCCCAAACCTGTCGTAACCCTTCCTTCTCTTTGGCAACTGTGTTCTTGAAAAGTTTTCGGGCATGCTTCTTCTATTTCCTGATTTCTCCTATTTTAATTTGTCTTCTACATTTTCGTGGTGGGTTACTTTCCCTTGCCTCCCTGACTCCGAACACTTTGCGACAGTGCAAATATATTTTATCGCCGAAGATTTCCAGCTGCTGCTGCGTTCTTCTAACGTCTTATCCGTCGAGACAGAGCGCTGTTGATCTCCCCTTGATGAACTCCCACACCCCTTTTTCGTTCTGTGGATTTTCATTTCTCTCTGAGTAGAGAATTTCCTACCACAGGCACATGGAAATTCCTGCCGTTGTTCAGAGCTCGAAGTCCGTGTAACGGGTCTAGTCGATTCCAATGAGGCGCCTGTGGATTCATCATTCTCCCCCCCCCCCTTTCGGTGAATCCTGGGGGCATATATCGTTTTTGGGTTCTGTAGCAGTTGTAATACAGCTTACAGGGTGCTAACCCGGTCATCTGTCTTTTCAGAAGTCAATCGGTCTTTTCCCCATCGTCACTGGTTTAACCATGCAACTATGATAGGAAACTCTTTACAGAGCGATACAACAGGAGGCAATCTGATCATCAGAAGTCCCCCCATCCGACAAGTGTTTCGGCCCAGTATACTCCTTTACAATCTAACGGGGGCGGGCCCACTTGGGTCATGACTCCCAAGCGTCTCAGCCTCCTGTTGTCTTGTATTGAAAATGAACCCATTTCACTTATGGTAGCAACTTTAAAATCCACACCTCCGCCAGCCGTGGAGGTAATTGTGAAAGTAACAAAGAGAAGACAAATTATTCCGTTCGTTCCGTCGCACATCACAACTAAGGACACACACTGAGACACCTGCGCGAAGCCGACGAGGCTAGCCACTGCGCGCTAGCAACTGAAATTCTGTGCCTAACACCTCTTATAATATACCCCGCCTGTTGCCCCTCAGTCACAGCCCTTTCACTAGTACACCAAAAAACTCAACGTATTGTGGACTTCGAAAAATTCCTGGTGTTTTCTGTACTGCAGCGTTTACTGTCACAATTTCCATTGCCCATTGTGGTTGTTCCACAGCCAGCCTGATGCCTTTTCGGCAGTTTCACTAAGCCTCTTCATTGCCCTTGTTCTCGACTGTCCCCTCAGCCCAAACAGTTTCAATAAATCATACACTGATGCAGTCACAAGCCCTCTTGCGCCCACCTCAACAGCCATGACCCTTGCATTGAACCCATCGTGTCTCAGCTCCGCGGCCAGATCATTATAGTGAGGACAATGCCTACATAAGATAACTCAGTGAGGACAATGTCTACATAAGATATCTCAGTGAGGACAATGCCTATATAAGATATCTCAGTGAGGACAATGTCTACATAAGATATCTCAGTGAAGACAATGTCTACATAAGATATCTCAGTGAGGACAATGCCTATATAAGATATCTCAGTGAGGACAATGCCTATATAAGATATCTCAGTGAGGACAATGTCTACATAAGATATCTCAGTGAGGACAATGCCTATATAAGATATCTCATTGAGGACAATGTCTATATAAGATATCTCAGTGAAGACAATGTCTACACAAGATATCTCAGTGAGGACAATGCCTATATAAGATATCTCAGTGAGGACAATGCCTATATAAGATATCTCAGTGAGGACAATGTCTATATAAGATAACTCAGTGAAGACAATGTCTACATAAGATATCTCAGTGAGGACAATGTCTACATAAGATATCTCAGTGAGGACAAGTCTATATAAGATATCTCAGTGAGGACAATGTCTACATAAGATATCTCTGTGAGGACAATGTCTACATAAGATAACTCAGGACAATGTCTACATAAGATACCTTAGTGAGGACAATGTCTACATAAGATATCTCAGTGAGGACAATGTCAACATAAGATAACTCAGTGAGGACAATGTCTACATAAGATATCTCAGTGAGGACAATGTCTATATAAGATACCTTAGTGAGGACAATGTCTACATAAGATAACTCAGTGAGGACAATGTCTACATAAGATAACTCAGGACAATGTCTACATAAGATATCTTAGTGAGGACAATGTCTATATAAGATATCTCAGTGAGAACAATGTCTACATAAGATATCTCAGTGAGGACAATGTCAACATAAGATAACTCAGTGATAACAATGTCTACATAAGAAAGAACTGTGAGGGCAAATGTTTACATAGGATAGCACTGCCAGGACAAATGTCTAAATAAGATATCAATCAGGACAATGTCTAAATAAGATAGCTCAGAGAGGACAATGTCTAAATAAGACAGAACTGTGAGGACAATGTTTAAATAAGACAGAACTGCGAGGACAATGTCTAAATAAGACAGAACTGTGAGGACAATGTCTAAATAAGACAGAACTGTCAGGACAATGTCTAAATAAGACAGAACTGTGTGGACAATGACTAAATAAGACAGAACTGTCAGGACAATGTCTAAATAAGACAGAACTGTGTGGACAATGACTAAATAAGACAGAACTGTGAGGACAATGTCTAAATAAGACAGAACTGTGAGGACAATGTCTAAATAAGACAGAACTGTCAGGACAATGTCTAAATAAGACAGAACTGTGAGGACAATGTCTAAATAAGACAGAACTGTCAGGACAATGTCTAAAAAAGACAGAACTGTCAGGACAATGTCTAAATAAGACAGAACTGTCAGGACAATGTCTAAATAAGACAGAACTGTCAGGACAATGTCTAAATAAGACAGAACTGTCAGGACAATGACTAAATAAGGTAGAACTGTGAGGACAATGTCTAAATAAGGCAGAACTGTCAGGACAATGTCTAAATAAGACAGAACTGTGAGGACAATGTCTAAATAAGACAGAACTGTGAGGACAATGTCTAAATAAGACATAACTGTGAGGACAATGTCTAAATAAGACAGAACTGTCAAGACAGAACTGTCAGGACAATGTCTAAATAAGACAGAACTGTCAGGACAATGTCTAAATAAGACAGAACTGTCAGGACAATGTCTAAATAAGACAGAACTGTCAGGACAATGTCTAAATAAGACAGAACTGTCAGGACAATGTCTAAATAAGACAGAACTGTGTGGACAATGTCTAAATAAGACAGAACTGTGTGGACAATGTCTAAATAAGACAGAACTGTCAGGACAATGTCTAAATAAGACAGAACTGTCAGGACAATGTCTAAATGAGACAGAACTGTCAGGACAATGTCTAAATGAGACAGAACTGTCAGGACAATGTCTAAATGAGACAGAACTGTCAGGACAATGTCTAAATGAGACAGAACTGTCAGGACAATGTCTAAATGAGACAGAACTGTCAGGACAATGTCTAAATAAGACAGAACTGTCAGGACAATGTCTAAATAAGACAGAACTGTCAGGACAATGTCTAAATAAGACAGAACTGTCAGGACAATGTCTAAATAAGACAGAACTATGAGGACAATGTCTAAATAAGGCAGAACTATGAGGACAATGTCTAAAAAAGGCAGAACTGTGAGGACAATGTCTAAATAAGACAGAACTGTCAGGACAATGTCTAAATAAGACAGAACTGTCAGGACAATGTCTAAATAAGACAGAACTGTGAGGACAATGTCTAAATAAGACAGAACTGTCAGGACAATGTCTATATAAGACAGAACTGTCAGGACAATGTCTATATAAGACAGAACTGTCAGGACAATGTCTAAATAAGACAGAACTGTCAGGACAATGTCTAAATAAGACAGAACTGTCAGGACAATGTCTAAATAAGACAGAACTGTCAGGACAATGTCTAAATAAGACAGAACTGTCAGGACAATGTCTAAATAAGACAGAACTGTCAGGACAATGTCTAAATAAGACAGAACTGTCAGGACAATGTCTAAATAAGACAGAACTGTCAGGACAATGTCTAAAGAAGACAGAACTGTCAGGACAATGTCTAAATAAGACAGAACTGTCAGGACAATGTCTAAATAAGACAGAACTGTGAGGACAATGTCTAAATAAGACAGAACTGTGAGGACAATGTCTAAATAAGACAGAACTGTGAGGACAATGTCTAAATAAGACAGAACTGTGAGGACAATGTCTAAATAAGACAGAACTGTGAGGACAATGTCTAAATAAGACAGAACTGTCAGGACAATGTCTAAATAAGACAGAACTGTGAGGACAATGTCTAAATAAGACAGAACTGTGAGGACAATGTCTAAATAAGACAGAACTGTGAGGACAATGTCTAAATAAGACAGAACTGTGAGAGCAATGTCTAAATAAGACAGAACTGTGAGGATGATGTCTAAATAAGATAGTTATGTGGAACATATCTAAGTAGTACAATACTTGTGAATGTCTGTAATGTTGATGCCTAAATATGAAAGTAATGCTCTTTGTGATGAACTAAACTGCCCGCTGTGTGATGAACTAAACTGCCCGCTGTGTGATGAACTAAACTGCCCACTTTGTGATGAACTAAACTGCCCTCTTTGTGATGAACTAAACATCCCTCTTTGTGATGAACTAAACATCCCTCTTTGTGATGAACTAAACATCCCTCTTTGTGATGAACTAAACTGCCCTCTTTGTGATGAACTAAACAGCCCTCTTTGTGATGAACTAAACAGCCCTCTTTGTGATGAACTAAACATCCCTCTTTCTGATGAACTAAACAGCCCTCTTTCTGATGAACTAAACAGCCCTCTTTGTGATGTACTAAACAGCCCTCTTTGTGATGAACTAAACAGCCCTCTGTGTGATGAACTAACTCCATGACAGCATATTCTTTCCAGGCAATATATCTCAGTAAAAGAGTACATTCATCACACATATCTGTGACATATCTTGTACATTTGTCACAAATAACTGTCATGTTAATGCTATGTCAGTGCTCCCAGTCATCTTCTTCACTGTCTATGATATATCAGTCCCTACCAGACAACTTCATCAATGTCTATGATATATCAGTCCCTACCATACAACTTCATCAATGTCTATGATATATCAGTCCCTACCAGACACCTTCTTCAATGTCTATGATATATCAGTCCCTACCAGACAACTTCATCAATGTCTATGATATATCAGTCCCTACCAGACAACTTCTTCACTGTCTATGATATATCAGTCCCTACCAGACAACTTCTTCACTGTCTATGATATATCAGTCCCTACCAGACAACTTCTTCAATGTCTATGATATATCAGTCCCTACCAGACAACTTGATCAATGTCTATGATATATCAGTCCCTACCAGACAACTTCTTCAATGTCTATGATATATCAGACCCTACTAGACAACTTCATCATTGTCTATGATATATCAGTCCCTACCAGACAACTGCATCAATGTCTATGATATATCAGTCCCTACCAGACAACTTCATCAATGTCTATGATATATCAGTCCCTACCAGACAACTTCATCAATGTCTATGATATATCAGTCCCTACCAGACAACTTCATCAATGTCTATGATATATCAGTCCCTACCAGACAACTTCATCAATGTCTATGATATATCAGTCCCTACCAGTCAACTTCATCAATGTCTATGATATATCATCCCTACCAGTCATCATCAATGTCCTCCCTACCAGACAACTTCATCAATGTCTATGATATATCAGTACCTACCAGACAACTTCATCAATGTCTATGATATATCAGTCCCTACCAGACAACTTGATCAATGTCTATGATATATCAGTCCCTACCAGACAACTTCATCAATGTCTATGATATATCAGTCCCTACCAGACAACTTCATCAATGTCTATGATATATCAGTCCCTACCAGACAACTTCATCAATGTCTATGATATATCAGTCCCTGCCAGACAACTTCATCAATGTCTATGATATATCAGTCCCTACCAGACAACTTCATCAATGTCTATGATATATCAGTCCCTACCAGACAACTTCTTCAATGTCTATGATATATCAGTCCCTACCAGACAACTTCATCAATGTCTATGATATATCAGTCCCTACCATACAACTTCATCAATGTCTATGATATATCAGTCCCTACCAGACAACTTCATCAATGTCTATGATATATCAGTCCCTAGCAGACAACTTCATCAATGTCTATGATATATCAGTCCTACCAGACAACTTCATCAATGTCTATGATATATCAGTCCCTACTAGACAACTGTCAAAATAACACTTAATTAATGCAACAGTCCTCTGTGTTGTTTGCAATAACAATATGTACAAAAGAAAGGTAAGTCTAAACAAGTCTGCCATTTGTCCACAATGAAAAAAGCTCAAACAAGATAGCACAGATTCACACACTAACTCCTACAAACAATGTTTGACAAACCTGTAAACACAATACTTGTTTGTTTTTCTCACAACTCATGAATGTATTTTCATTATCAATATTCTCTAATCAAAACTGAAGCCTCAAAAAACATGATGTCAGAAAGGTGATCACCACCAAGGAGTGCCAGACATTACACTTACTACTGTTTCATTTTGGTCTTATCCTTTTCTTCCAGCTGCAGAAATCCATTTTGCTCTTAGGAGTTACCTATCTAAACCTTCCTCCTACCCACTTTCTTTTCTTCACTACATAACTACATCTGCCTATTTTTTCATAGAGCAATAGTTTACACGTTATATGTTATTAATGCTGTTTGCTGTTGCCGTGGTGTCTTTAAGTCTCAACTCTACAATGTGTCTACATGTCTCAATTCTATAAGTGCCCATACAGGTCCTCAGCCCCTTATCCAACCCTTAGGAGCTGTATATGTTCAGGAATTAAGCATTATTCTGATGTCAGAATGGTAGGGTGGGACTTGTACTGATATTACAATAAGATCATTGGAAGGCTGTGGCAGGACTGCTTGTATACATCCTCTCTTACGTCCACCCCATGCGGTGTCGTTCTCTAACAGGCGATCATTAATTGTCCTTGGTATCTCTCCCTTATCCTTATCTAATGTACACAATAGGGGTGTTCTTGAGGCTAGTCTGTCATTGCCGCAAACACCTGCATGACCAGGTCAGTAAACCCACACCAGGTCCCGAAGGTCTTAAGTCTATACATATATTCTCCATTTATGTTGTAGGTATCCATTTATGACTTTCTGTAGCATGGATTGAGAGTCAGACACAATAACTACCCTGGGTAATAGAGTTTCAAACAGCCACCTTACGGTTGCAGTAGCTGTTTCCGTCTCCATTCAGATGCTGGAGGCTGTTGTCAGTTAAGCTCTGCTCTGTTCAGCAACAGCCCAACCACTTACTCTAGATGAAAATCCTGAATCTTGGATAAGGAGCTAAGGGCCTGTAATATGACTCAACCATACAATATAGGTCTGACATATACAAAATCACCTAGCCTTCAGACGGGTCTCACCAACATGATGACCTAACTACCAAGCAAAGTTTTATGTACCAATTCTGTTCCTCCCCCTTCTTCTCTATACTACTATGTCTGCTGTCTTCACACTGCAATTATTACATATTTATTAATACTGCTTCCATTATGTATGTCTCAACTCTGTGATATGTCTGTACAGACTCAATACGTCCACATGTCTCAACTCTGTGATATGTCGTACAGACTCAATACATCCACATGTCTCAACTACAACAAATTTATGTCACAACTCTCTACACCATGTCCATATTCTCAACAACTCTAACAAATTTCTATCAACTCTACAAATCTAATTTGCCAAAACTTCTATTGAAACAGACTCAGATGTCACACAATGGTCAAGATATTTTTGAACTGTCGCAAGATTTTTCCAACATTTTGTGGCAGCAATGATATATCAGTCTAGGTGACACTTAAAACTCCTCTCTCTCTCTCTCAGTAATGACAAGACCAGAGAGAAAAAAAAAACTATTTACTTTCCCTTCTCTTACAATACAATGTAATTCCAAGTCATGTAATGTACATGATTACACTCACAAACTGTGTATGGTGTATTCACAAATCTACAGTCTTACTGCACACACATCTCAAAGTTACCAATCTCAAATGTTTAAGTTTAACTTCTTCAAATTCAGTACATGCTTCAACTAAATTTAAACAAATTTTTACAATTATGTTTTAATTACGAATATTAACAAAGCTTCTAAATCAATTAAAAAAAACTCCAACAATTTTTTTAACCACACAAATTTGGCCCACAAGAAAATGTAGGTAACTCGTGATGAAATAGTCTATGCTAGAAACCAACGGGGAATTCAAGTTTCATGGCTGTAGCTGAAGCCGGGTAATAAAATATTACTAACTGATTTATCACTTGTCCCACTACAGATGTTTTTATAAAGTTGTACTTTATTATTATTCTGGACGGAACAATCCATCAATAATAGGAATAGATATAGTTTAAAAAAAATATAACTTGAATAGGACAAATGTTTTGATAAATAAAATGGGAAAACGTTTTGATAACTAAAATGGGACCAAATGTTTTGATAACTAAAATTGGGACCAAATGTTTTGATAACTAAAATTGGGACAAATGTTTTGATAACTAAAATTGGGACCAAATGTTTTGATAACTAAAATTGGGACCAAATGTTTTGATAACTAAAATTGGGACCAAATGTTTTGATAACTAAAATTGGGACCAAATGTTTTGATAACTAAAATTGGGACAATTGATTGAGTAACTAGAAAAGGTCAGAGGACATCTTGTTCCAGTCAGATAATTTATTCACACTTATTTATATACCTAAGAGCTAACTTCTTCCTCTTCACCTCACTCCGCTTACAATCCACCTCCACATGACTCCACATAAAGTGTTATCTGGGTTAAACCAACCCACTCCCCAAACCAGATCCCACACACAACACCAAATAGAAATATCAAACATAGCAAAAAAGAACAATCAATAATAGCAAGCAAGCATTAATGATATAATATTTCAAATGTTCAACCAGTTAATACAATACTGATATTAGAACAATCCATCATGACAAACAACTCCAGGTAAATAATTTAATACATGACCTGTTTTCACAAAATAAGAAAAAAAAAAATGAGGAAAACGTGGATTTCTTTGGTTTATGACAAATCACAACGGCAACAAGAAGATACAACAAGATCTTGTCAAGTTCTTTGGATAATGCTTGGTTAACAAAAATGGAAGGTTTTCAGATATTTAACATCTTAACACACTTTCTTGTCTCATCTCTCTCTCTCTCTCTTTATATATCAGTGCATGTCTGTAAATACATACAGGGTGTCACAAAAGTCTGTTCTGATAGGTTTTAAAAAAAACATTTGCTTAATGTTATTTATATAGAAGTTAAAACTTAGCTTCTTCTGCATTCATACACACATCTATCCACCTTTTTAGTTAGCTGATGGTTTGATAATACATGATGTTACATAAAGCTTTCTACATTCGTTATTAAATGTTATATTTATGATAAGAACAGACTTTTGGGACACCCTGTTTATATATATCTATCGGTGTGTGTATACATACAGTCCTGATATATGTATGTATATAAGAACATGTGTGTTCAGGCGTATGTTTATGTACATGAAAGTGTATGCATGCATACAAAAAAGAAAATACGAGTTTACAGTTGTACATGAAAACATGTTAGCATGTGAATATGTGTGTCTATTTATGGTGTGCAAATGAGAATGTTTATGATGTGTATTAATGTATATGAATTTGTGTATCTACGATCACATGACAAAATATACACAAATATTAAGTGGATATGAGAGAGACCGTATGCATGTGTGAGGGATAGAGAAACCATTTACAAACAGTAACTTGCTGAGTGGTATGTTTCAACAACATCTAAGTGTGTATGAGTTTGTGTGAGAGATAGTGGTCACTAAACAATCTCTAAATAACATATGAGGTTGAAAAAAAAACTCTCCCCCTAACTCTCTTGTACAGACATCAGCAGTGAACTTATGGACATATGACTAGAAGAAAGCTGTTCAAATCTACCATCACCAACATTTCTTATCCTCATTCCACAAACCTGCAAAGTGGCTGTAAGGACTAGTATCTCTAAAACAGGAAGTAATGACAAAACAACAATACCTTACTTATAAACATTCATTCCAATCAAATTTCCTAGCCTGCACAAACACAAAGGTCAATAAGGTCATTAAAATACTGACCCTGTGGTCCACAGGACCTTTATGAAGGGTTTCTATCGGGTCAGTGAACATAACCTAAAAACTTAATGTCATTTTTACTCTGAAAATTAACATAGATTTTTGTATCTGAAGAAACATATTCTTTGTACAGACTGTTTTTGTATGTCAGTATGATTATATGTAAGCTTATCAATGTTTCACTGTATTATTTGTATGTACAAATTTTAATTATGCGTCTCTGTACACTTTTCCTAAAAAGGGGTCTATAGGGTTGACTGGACAATCAAAGGGGTCTATAGGGTTGACTGGACAATCAAAAGGGTCTGTAGGGTTGACTGGACAATCAAAGGGATTCATGGCATAAGAATGCCTATACTCTAGGATGTACTGAACACTGGAAAGATTGACATTTAAGACTAATTATCCTGTCCTGTTGTTAGCTCCAAGGATCAAGTAGGAGGTACTTCATGTGATCTCAGTGATGGTTTCTATAGCAACCTGTTTTACATGATAAGACTACTAGCTCTAAGCACATCCCCTCCTTACAACATGACTGTTAGGTTCTGGGTTCATATTTCAGGAGATGATTGAAGACAAATATAACCTCAAAGACAGAAAACATATATGCACAGATGAATTCCCAAAGGGGGTAGTAAAGAACGGAGGAGGCATCTTTATAAGATACAACAAGGGAGGATTATTAGTAACGCTTTTACAACTGGGAAGATTTCTTCGACCTACAGGACAGTGTCCATGGTACTTCACCAGGCACTGAGAATCGCGACCAGACCAGACCAAAAATCATCAACTAAGATACTGCTTTTACAGATCAGAGCAAGTACAAAATTCCAAAAATTAAAACCTGCATGAAATCAGATGTGAGCCTATTAATATCCAAAGGTCATCAACCATTGCCTTCAGTAGCTACCCTCCTTCTGTGGGATCATCAGACAAGAGAGAGAGCTGATGTTTAGTTTAGAGCTGGTGGCAGAATGGAACAATTCAGCCACCCATTGCCCAATGATGAGGACACAACCATGATCCACAACAGTACAGGACACAACCATGATCCACAACAGTACAGGACACAACCATGATCCACAATAGTACAACTCCCAATTGAAGAAAGAAATGAATGTGGACAGCAGTTCTGATCCAATCCACCAGCTCAAAAGGCATCAGCTGACCCTCCTTCACTTCAGACTGGCCACTGCAAATTACCAGGCCACCTCTATCACTCCCACAGTATCTCACACAAATGAATGTCCACATGACTGCCCATCCTATAATGACCTACGATGCTAGACCTGATCAGAGGGTGCAGAGCTGAGGCAGAACTATGGGGTTGCCACCTTGACCTGGAGAAGGCTAATAGGCCTGCAGATCTGACATGACCAATTACCTAAAGCAGAAGGTCATAAACTTTGCCATTCCCTGAAAATCCATGCGTGAGCCAGCCTGATATGGTAATGATGGGCTTTAGCAGCCCACAGAATACATATTTCTAATGCCACTTTAATTACCTACATTATTGTGTGCTTCCCAAAACCATATCAAGAAGATTGCTGTCATATAAAACAGATGCTGATCCATTTAAACACTTGCTGTAAAACCATGCTGACATTTACCTCCTCACAAAACGTTAGTGGCACAAAACAGACACTGTGACTTAATGATTTTTGCACCCTGGTACCGTGAGTTAAGTGATCTCGATATATGTGGTTTCAGGATAACAAGGTTTTATTCTTGGTCCCATTTAATCCTTACGAGATCCTCTGTCCCACACTTTTGAGATTTGTAATAAGGTTGGCAATCATCAGAAAGTTTGAATGTGCGCTGCAGTACAACCATCAAGCTGCCGCATGTCATTTTGTCTACCATGTGGTGTATTATTCTGATATGCTTAGCTGACTGTATTATATTTGTAAATAATTTTACTATATTTATAGCATTGATGGAAATGTTTATAAACTTGGGGCCTCTGAAGAAAACTGATTAGAGCAGTCATGACAAAACAAAGTTACAGACACCCAAGATTGTGCACAATTTAAAAAGTAAATAAATTGTGTTTTTTATCAAAGCAACAAAATGGCAAGTGTACAGCTAATATCCTTAAATGTTTAGATTTAGCATCAGCCACAATTTATAATTAAATACAAAACAAATAGAAGAGTTGATCAAAAGTTAGTCCTGGAGAGATCAAATAATTCACAAACAAAAGATGATATTCAAGCAGAACAAATCTGATTCCTATTTCAGGAAGACCAATCCTTACAGCCACAGACAAAAGCTGATATTCAATCAGAACAAGTCTGATTCCTATTTCAGGAAGACCAATCCTTACAGCCACAGACAAACAACAACCGTAGTCTCCAACATCACAAACCATCTTAATTGTTATTTTCTAAATAAAAATAAACAGATAATAAATACAAACAATTTTTTTAACTGCAAAAACAAACTCATTTTTGCATTTCTGAGCTTCTATGTCCCAACGTGGGTAATAAGGCTCCCATTTATTTGACTTAAGAAAGTTTTGATGTAAGAGAAGCTTTTCAGGAGCCAATTAATCTTGTAAGTTGAGGCAACCAGGTAACATAAAATACAGGCTGACCTATTTGCAGATTTTTGTGTGAGATAAAACTAATGATATTCCTTCTGAAGACTGTGTGAGACAAAAAACAAATGCTGGCCCATATCAGGATTTTTGTGTGACTAAACCACACGCGGACCCATGTTAAAAATGATTGTTGTGATATTTTAAAAATTACAATAAATTCATAATTAAAGATACATCTAATATTAGAAGACTAATATGAAAAACAACTATGACTTTATGTATACTGTCACCAGAATTCTCCACTGACCCACAGACCTGGTGACTATCTGATTTAAAAAAAAATTTAAGAAATATCCTAACCTACAAATTTCATTTGTAGACAGAGAGGAGGGGTGGAGAGGAGGGGTGTAGAGAAGAACATCACTGAGTATGAAATACAGTCAGTCCTTAGTTTAAAACATCTCTTATTTAGTGAAGAAAATCAGCCTCTGTGTTACCACGACTGATCATTGCCAAATGTGTCTATCACTCAGAATGGAAATAACTATTTGTACATGTCTTATTTTGCCTTAATTAGTGGTTATGACTATTTGCCACCATAATTATAATACTAAATTTCTTTTGTTTTGAACTTCTTCCTCTTCTGGGATCACTAGCCTCTTTACCGACACAGCAATCAATGACCATCATGCCAGCCTCTTACCAACACAGCAATCAATGACCATCATGCCAGCCTCTTACCAACACAGCAATCAATGACCATCATGCCAGCCTCTTACCAACACAGCAATCAATGACCATCATGCCTAGTGGCTTTATGTGGGGAAGCAACCAATTCTTTCCACTTTACTTCGTTGCTGGCCATTCTCCCCTTAAATCTGATTGATGATTTTAATTACTGGCTCCATTAAGTTATTTTTGGTCGGCCCCTCCTTCAGTCTCTTGCCAGGGTCCGTAGCATAGCTATTCTGGTGACGGTATCCTGCCTTTATTGTGATTTTCCCGCCTATTTTTATGTTATGTTTTCCTTTGTTACAGTGAAAAATAATGAACTTTTAATAGATACTTAGTCGTTCCTTGTCTGCCCTTGAGTGTAGAGGTTAGCCAGAGAGAGTACCATACTATCGTATCGGCTGTATCCCTCCTGGCCTGGAACATTTAACAGATACTCAGCAATAAGTGACATGCTCTTCTCACCACTACAATACTAAATTTTGGGTTAATTTTATAACAAAAGTTACAATAAAAAGTTAGAGTTACATGAAGAAAGTTACTGAGCAGGTTATCTATTTAAAACTGTCCCCTATTTCAATTCATAAAAAAACAAAAAACAAAAACAAAAAAAAATAACCAACACAGCAAAATTTAAAAAAATGAAAGCCTTCAACCTGTGTCGATATTCCACACAAAGTGAGAAGCGAGCAAGCACAAACATTCAGCTGATAAGAATACTGTACATACAACATGAAGGAAAAAGTAGCAGGGGGGGAGGGCAAGTTCAAATTTTTAAAAATAACAATAAAAGGTCAAATGTGACTTGGCTACAGCAAAAACTACAATTAAACAGCGGACACAGAAACAAACCGTTCTGTAATAATGATTGTCAAACGTAATACTACAACATCCATCATGCAACAGCAACATCAACCAAAATTGTCTGTCTTCTTGGAAGAGAGAGAGAGAGAATCAGTGAGCCAGATGGGACCCAATCAAGCCCACAAGATATGGGAAGATAAAGTATACTAGATGACTGACTCTATTTTGAGATTGTTATTTCTTCACTGGTATCCAAATGATTTTCATGAAATTACTGTCAAAATAAAGACTATCATTTTATGACATCAAATATTATTTGACATTGAAAGGTCTTTTATATTTGGACATGTGCCCTAATATAACCGACTAGGTTGAGCTGGACACGCCTTGCCAAAACAATGCTAAATTTTATTTTATTTTTTTAAATTTAATGTGAGATCGTGTGTGTTCAACACAGAATTTCACAGCAAGCAGAAATGTTGCTTGCAACGTAAATTTATTAGCCAATTAAAATTGTATTTTATTTTGTTTCTGGGAATGTAAAATTTAAAAAATAAAACTTTCTTGACCCTTATATTGACATTTTGTGTCACGTCATGTCCTATGGATACAAGTGAGGACATAAACATTGACAAATAGAAAGTGACAGGTTAATAGAATCAAGACAAACTGTACACAAATAGAAAGTGACAGGTTAATAGAATCAAGACAAACTGTACACAAATATCTGAAATATTAATGAACATGGTAATAGTAATAATTGTCTTGAGTTTATCCTGAAAATATTTTCTATATCTACAACAAATCTGTTCAACAAAGAAGAAGATCATTTACAACACAGAGTAAAATAATGGTTAGACAAAAAATACATGGCAATTATTTTGACATCAATAAATGGATTGTCCTTGACAACAACAAAATGTTATGTTCTCTTGTAAAGCTATAGCCCAATACATAAATATGGCATTCTGTGATGTAAATAAATATGATTAGCCAGTCCACATTTCATTGTATATACACACACACACACACACTGATATAGCAGCCAATAGCACCCCACACAGAGGCTGCCCTTTAGCATGACATAATTACCCTCTCCGACATATGCAAGTATATACATACACATAGATACAGCTCAAAAATGACACTATACAAGCACAATCAAAAAACCACAGCTGACATTATGTATGACTCTGTTAAGGTCTTATAATTTCCCAACAATCAATCACTGAAACACTACTGTGTAAGGGAAGAAACTCCTGTAATTGACGTACTGTACTGCTGCCGTCCAGTGATTTGTGTGTCGTGACACTGGATAAATTACGCATAGATCTAGGTCTACCAAATATTTCAACATGACTTTGACCCTTACAGACCTGGGTACAAAATAATGTCTGGAGTATTCAGTGTTGTTAATATACTGATAATATGAATTGGATATCAAGTTCACAGGTCGCGACCGCACAATCAATGATAACATTAGCTGGATATAAAATTCACAGGTCATGACCTTATCAAGTTAAGAATTCATGCTCTTCACACTGATCACGTCTGCTAGATATCAAATTGAGAGTTCCTGCCCTTTCTTCACTACCCTGATAAACATGAGATGTGAAAAATGAAAAACGAAGTTAACTCTTTGACTCCACAATTTGTTTCCACCCTGTGCCGTAATTTTAATTCATGATAGACTAAAAACAACGCTCACAGCGTTGTTCTGGCACAGGTGTCAAATCTGACCAACGCTCTCAGCGTTGTTCCTGAGTCAAAGAATTAAGCTAACTTCTGCAAAATTTGAATGGCTAAGTTTAACAATGTTCATGAAATCAGCCTGCCTTGGCAGTGGACACTGTGCTAATCAATACAAAACACTTGTGTACATCAGTTTCAGTTGTATATAGTTTTTTACATGTACATGATAGTTTTTAGTGCCGTACATGTACAAGATTATGTTGCTTAATGCATTAATTTATAAAGCTTCAGTTGTAACAAGAATTATATGGCATTTACACATTATATCATTAGGTATCTTTTGATGTATTAGAAATAAAAATTCTCCGTTAGAGATTTTTTTTTTCTGACACACTCAAAACATCCACAGACAAAAACGTGCGGGTAAATAAAAGGTCTAAATCTGTGTTTCCTAACATACTAATACAGCTCATCTCCACAGACAAACACCAGGTCATGTTTACTGATGTAGATCTGCACGTAACTAATCCCCAACATCAGACAATTGTTGCCTTGCTGGTACCCCCCGGACAGACTGCTTCCTCCTCCTCTCCTCATCTTACTTTCCCATTTACCACTCTGTCATCTTCTTGCCCGCCTACCATCAACCTTTCCTTCAATTATAATTTAAAACAAAGTGTTCCTTTACACGTTCACAATATTGTACTTGTACAATTTAACAACAAAAAAATAACTTATTATTTCTCTTTTTTTTTTTTTTAAGTTGTTTGTTGCAGTATCCATACACGGCGTCCTATTATTCTACAGATCTATATTTTAAATTATTTCTTCCAACTGCAGGTTCACAGACAAAACATACAACACAACTGTGCCTTATTCTGCTATAAAAGTGTGTAAGAAATTGTTTTGAACGTACAGAGATATGTGAATATCTCTTTTAGTATTGCTGGTGTGTACAAAAATGTACAAATGAAATGTTTACGGTTTGCCCTCATCAGTTAAAGTTACAGGTTACAGTTAAGATAACAAGTAGAATATTAGATGGGCCTGCATGCCCTATTTTCAACCCTTTTAAATAATTTGTTTGTTTGTTCTGCCTCTCTATTTTAAAATCTGATTGGCTACATTGGTCACTTGTGCATGGAGAAAACAAACATTTGTCACATTATTTATTCAAAGAAAAAAAAAATTTAAAAAAAAATTCAAAGTATATATTTTGTTCTCCCTGAAACACTTAACACATAACTGACAGATCAGCAGTAGACTAAGAAATGATATGAAAACATAACACTTGCAAGTTTTGTATACAGACAAAACACTCCAACACCTAAAGATCTACCATATGACTCAGTGGGATTTACTGGTAGATCAATATCGGCTGGTTATCGACTCCTGTTCTAACTGTTCAAAAATCTTTGGAGGTTCAGACTTGTTTAGTGCATGTCCATCTTCAATACTGACATTTTGTGTGTGTCATGGCTATAAATCTTGAAATAACACACTAAGATATGGCTTGCATGAATGCTTCATGAAGGATATGGCTTGCATGAATGCTTCATCAAGGATATGTCTTGCATGAATGCTTCATGAAGGATATGGCTTGCAGAACTGTTTGAGAAACTGCAGTGTGACAGGGATGCCTCTTGTCTTCATTTTTCTTCTTACTGGCTACAGACTGGGATATGACAATGTCAACCTCAGTCAATAGAAATGGAATTCAGTGGCCTCTGATTAAACAGTTTGCTGATGACCTGCTCTTCTGTCCCCATAATCAGACATAAGACAATGAAAACACTCGATGAGAGGTCAAAGCTAGTGGGTCTGAAAAATACACAGGGAAAAGACAAAGATAATGAGAATAAATGCAACAAACAATAACAAAACTGCACTTGAAGAAACACCTGTACAGATAAAACGTCATACATATGTACGTGTGTGTATGTGTGAACAGCAATATAGAGAGAGTTATCAAAGTAAGGATACAACAGAAAGTAAGAAGAGTGGTGACAGCATTGTCAAATATATGGCAATCAAAAGTGCATCACAATGGATGAGCATCTTCAAGTTAAATAATATTTCTGCTTTAACTCTTTAAAAGCTTTCTAACAATGTGTCTGAACCTCCATAATCACTGTCATCTTATTTACTGTTACTTGTCATTGTGACAGGCTGAAAATATAACACAAATGTTTCTTAAAGGCAGAGAGCAAGACTGCCGTTTGTGGTTCATGATTTGGTCACCTGCGATCATCACATCGAAGGTCGGCTGTAATAGATCTCCAACATCTTCTGTCTCTTGTCTTGATGGTGCACTCTGATAGACACTTCCCTGTCCATCTCTTGGTGTTATCTTCCCATGTTTGGCACTGTTGTCTGACTCTTGCACATTTGCCTTCAACTCTTCCTTATGGTTTTCAACAAGGTGTTATCTCTTTTATAGAGAGCAGTGGAGGACCCTGTCTGCTGATGCTTCCACCATGGCACCCCTACGACCCATGACGGGTTATGGGTTGAGATGATGAGATGATGATGTTATCTCTTTTTATCTCACCAAAATATTACATCTATATAACTTTAATCTCATCCATTATTTCTATTTTCAGCCCTAGCATGTCTAGGACCTCTTTATTTGTTTTCTTCCATGAGATGCACCTCTTCTACCTGCTCGTACACTGTCCATGTTTCTACACCATACAGTAATGAGTACATGTAACACCTGATGAATCTCATTTTTAATTTGTGAGTTATTTGTTAGTATCCGTCTCATGTTGCTGAGTGTAGCTTTGGTCATTCCTAGTCCTATTAAGGTCCAGAATGAGTACTAACAATATTACTTTTGTGATCAGCTGCTCATGCAGACTGGGCGAGACCAAAGACAAAAATAGAATTTTGCAATATATTTTTTCTAAATGCAGGAAAGATGCAGGCTGCCTCAATATTCACAAGCACATTTTTCTGCAGCTTGAATATAATCAGGCTGCTTTGTTAAACAGTTAAATCTTCACACACTACTGGCTTCAACATATCTGCTATTAGAATTATATCTTAGATATACTAACCGTAGTATCAAAGAAACATGATTGTACTCTTTGATATCAGTGCAAGGCACTCCTGTACTCCGTCACACAACTATCTTGTGGTATGTTTTCTGACACTCAGTAAAACCAACTCAACAATGGAACATAGTATGGGAAACTATTTTGTGAACAGTAAAAAAAGGAACCCGTTACACGCCCATTTAGGCATATTGGGAATATGGTGTTAGGCCCATATTATCTTGACCGTCGGCACACGAGGGGTGATGTGGTCGGCATCACGCCGGCCTATTTTGTGAACAGATAGTATGCCAAATCAACTGTGTTACATCACAGGACTTTCACATGACATGTTATTTAACACTCACTTAAACCAACTCAACACAGGACCACAGCAGAAAGTTAGAATTAATCAAACATTCTGTCTATACACATACGGGTTGACTGTCTATACACACACGGGTTGACTGTCTATACACACACGGGTTGACTGTCTATACACACACGGGTTGACTGTCTATACACACACAGGTTGACTGGCAAAAAAACATGTACAGATGAAGAGAACTATGTGCTACACACAGCAGAACAAAAATATAAACATGTATTAGCTAAATAAATAGGAAAAATAAAACTGTGACAACACATAACAGCAGACACCTGTCTTTTTATCATGATTAAAGCATATTTTTATCACGAGGGAGGACATTTACAACAATAAATAATGCTCAAGACATGAACAGAAATTGTATGTGGACCATATGATTAAAGCATGCAATGCCTGATTGTCTACCCCAGGGTATGTCTTTGGTATTTAAGCTATTGCCAATATAAGACTTAACAACATACAACCTCTAACATGGCATTCAATTTACAAACCTGCATACTTAAGATGACCAACTTTCAACACAGCCAGTCAACAATGAGCCTAGCAAAACACAACTTATAAATAATATTATATTCCCATTTTGTTGAAAAAGCTAAGAATATAATAACATATTAATAAATAACATATAATAACTGATTATTACTTTTCCAATTAAATTTGTATCTTCCTTTCAAGGTCAGACGATTTTTCTCTGAGTGAATTTTATTGGATAATGCATACACTAAAAGTACAACAAAGGAAGTGCTTTCAATTTAATGACCTCCGTGATACAACAAACGCGAGTCTGTCAACCTCAACTGATGTTGCTGTTCTAAACATTCTAACTCTCAAACTCTCTGAATGTAAAACAATACAGCTGAATGCACTACAGCTAAGTGTCAAACAATGCATCTGAATGTAGTACCACACCACCGAATGCAATAGCATACCACCGAATGTAATACCATACCACTGAATGTAATACCATACCACTGAATGTAATACCATACCACCGAATGTAATATGGTACAGTTGAATGTTTTACAATACAGTGTGCAGGTTTTGGATGTTACTTAGCTGGCTTTTGGTACTTGGGCTTGTTTGCAACAAATTTAGTGTGTGGATCTCCACTGACACAGCCAATCAATAATGGTTTACTTGACCCATTTAATTGAAGATAGGCCATTTAACCCTCAAAGAAGTTGCTAACTAAAGATGATTCCCTCAAACTGGCGTTGCCAAACTAATATAGACTAATTAAACCTCAAACTAACACTTAATTACCTTCAAACTGATACTGCCATATAAATATAGACTAACTGAGCCTCAAACTCGAACAGTTAAACAAAAGAGGTAATAGTCTTCAAATTCCAATAAACATCAAAACATGGCTTTTCAACCATCAGACTAGTAGCCAATCAAAGATAAGCTATAACATTTTCTTTGCAACAAGAGATCCTGCACCAACTATCATGACAGATTATTTTCAGAAGTACTATTCAAGTTACCAAACTGAGATACTTTGACATGATACCCATCCTTCCATTGCATTTGCTGCACAGGAAGACAAAACACACAGACTGTGCTAAGTTCTTGTGCTGTAAGGGATAACACAGATTTACCTAATAAACAAAGAGCTTCTACTGCTCATTCAAGAATTCAAGCTAATATACGCGTGTATCTGAACTACTTGATGAATCACTACAACCAATAAAAACTCAATAACCAGTGACAGGTTCATCAAACTCTCAAACAAAGCCACAGTTAAAAACCCATGTTTCTGATTGGTTGTGTGGATCAAAGCCACAGTTAAAAACCCATGTTTCTGACTGGTTGTGTGGATCAAAGCCACAGTTAAAAACCCATGTTTCTGACTGGTTGTGTGGATCAAAGCCACAGTTAAAAATCCATGATCCTGATTGGTTGTCTGACTGAAAGTCACAATTAAAAATTCATAATCCTGATTGGTTGTCTGACCCAAAGCCACAGTTAAAAACCCATGTTTCTGACTGGTTGTCTGACTGAAAGCCACAATTAAAAATCCATAATCCTGATTGGTTGTCTGACCCAAAGCCAGAGTTAAAAATCCATGTTTCTGTTTGATTGGGCCAAAGTCAAGGTTATAAGCACATTTCTTAATTGGTTGTCTGATCCAACGCCATAGTTAAAAATCTACATTCCTTATTGCTGTCTACACCAAAACAATCAATCAATCAATACCCTTTAGCTCCCCGAGGAGCATAGGCCTTCAATAAACACGTGCCAAGTCTTCGTGTCCTGTGCCATCCGCTCAAGTTCCCTCCATGTTTTCCTCATCATTTTCACCTCTGTATCCAGTTATCTTCTCCAGGTGTTTTTTGGTCTGCCTCTCTTTCCCTGTGGATTCCAGAACAAGGACTGCCTTGTAATGCTATCAACAGATTTCCCCGATGTGTGTCCTATCCATCGCCAGCATCTTCTTCTCAACTCTTGTTCCACTGGCACTTGTCTGGTTCTTGTCATCTCTTGTTCCACTGGCACTTGTCTAGTTCCTCTCATCTCTTGTTCCACTGCCACTTGTCTGGTTCTTGTCATCAGTTCCCCATTTGTGACTTTGTCATACCATTTCAGTCCTTCTATTCTACGCAAGCACCCGTTTATAAAAGTCTGTAGCTTTTTGGTTGTTGTTTTTGTTGTTCTCCATGTCTCAGAGCCATACAATAGGACTGACTTGACATTTGAGTTGAAGATTCTTATTTTCGTGTTGGATCCGATTTCTCTTGATCTCCATATGTTTCCCCAATGCAATGAAAGCTCCTCTTGCCTTTTGTATTCTTATTTTGATATCACTGTCTGTCCCTCCAACTTTGTCTATATTACTGCCAAGATATGTGTACGATTCTACATCCTTTAGTTGTGTTTCTTCAAGTTCAACCTTGTTATCATTTCTTGCATTTATTCTCATAATCTTTGTCTTTTCCCTGTGTATTTTCAGGCCCACTTGTTGTGACCTCTCATCGAGAATTTTCATTTTCTCTTGCTATGGGACAGAAGAGCCAAGTCATCTGCAAAATCTAGATCATCAAGCTGTTTAGTCAGATTCCACTGGATTCCATTTCTGTTGTGTGATGTCGATGTCACAAAGTTAAAAATCCATGTTCCTGACTGCTGTCTGGACTAAAACAACAGTTAAAAATTCAATGTTCTTCACTGACTGTCTGGACCAACAATACAGTTAAAAATCCACATGCCTTATTGCTGTCTAGACCAAACCATAGTTAAAAATCCATGTTCCTGACAGGTTATCTGAAGCAAAGCCACAATTAGGAATCCACATTCCTGGTTTTTGACTACTTGTATACAAGTTAACATATGGAAAAATAAATTCTGAGCTACCTACAGCCTGCCTACTCACTCATTGATGACAAAATATGAAAAACTGACTAGAATCTTGTCTATCAACAAATAAACCATACTATCTATGGCACACAGCTACAAACTCTCACAGCACTTTCCAGATGCTCATCACACCCAACAAAAAATAAAAATAAAAGACAAACAGGCAGGTTGAAGTTTCACTCTCAGCAAAAACAAAAACAAAAAATAAAAAAAACCACATGTGTGTATCTTCAGATACAAGCAAGCTGAACAAATTTAGGTCACATACACGTATGATCAAACATACTTGATATGACATACATCACAAGAGAAGTAATATAATAAAATGTCTTTGGTATCAGCTGGAATCTTTAAAGAAAAAACTACATGTCTGCCACTGCAATACTGGAGCAGTCATTAGAATCAATTATTAAAGCTGGCCGTCATGACAGGTCACGTGTATGGGCTGTATTTATTTATTCACAAAATGTACCGTGGTATGGCGGCAGAGAAACATCAAGGAGAGATCATACCTGGTGAAGTAAATAACTGACTCCTACAAGCAGCGCTGAATGGCTTCTAGCTTTGGCTTTCTCTCTCTATTTAAAAAAAAAACTTGTTGTTAGAAGTTAATTCTCATGACTAAATGTTACTTAAAATGCTTGAATATATCTCTTAAGATTTAAGCCGATTCTCATAAAAACCTCTATGGGTAGAGGACCCTCCAGCTTGTAGCATTGAACACACTGCCCTTGACACAAGCCTGGAGTTGGTGCAACCCTCTAGGTTTGTAAGAAAGCGCTAGAAACACTAGTCTAAATATGAAAGAAGGGGAAATTAGGCTACCAGTTCGTTTTCCTGGGAAATTTGGCTATAAGTGGGCCTTTCTTGGGAAATTAAGCTACCAATCGGCTTTCTAAGCAATTTAGGCTGTCAGTTGACTTTACCAGAAAATTAGGATACCAGTTGACTTTACCAGAAAATTAGGATACTAACAAGTTTTTTCCAGCAAATTAGGTCACTGGCTACCTTTCCTAGGAAATTTGGCTTCTCTCCAGTTTTCTATCGGGCTACTTTCTAGTCCACCTTTTCTCTCCCAACTCCAGAAGACTAATGACTCATGTTCTTATGGGACACACACTGGCTAATATCTACTTCTGTTGCTTCTACCTCAAGTTTCATGCTTTTCTGGCAATTTCATACTTTTTTCTTGTTTTAACAATTTTATTTAACTCCAAAATGTGTTTACTGTATTGTATACCATAATTTCTCACTACCTCCTTTCACTTGTATATCCAGATACCTTTACAAATGTACAGCCAATGATTACCAAAACATGACAGTATGGCCTCCCCTTGACTTGTAGATAAATAAATAAAAGCAGACACTGAAATATTTAAGTTTTGATTGATAATTAAAGGCAAGGACGTTCAAGTAATGCTTCAAGGAAATCATATAATCTTATGAAATATTAAACACAGATATAATAAACAACATGTAATGCTTTATGGCAGTTTAAAAGTTAAACTTTTGATTCCGAATGCTATTTCCAACACTGGGCAAGTAAGTAATGCTTTCATTTTTTCCACTGGGGACAAAAACAAATAAGAAACTTCATCATTTAATTATCTCCCTTCTGTAACAGTTACACAGGGGAGGTAATAGCATGTGACGGAACTGTATCATTTAGAGACGTAACAATGATAAAATAATATACACATATTATTAAATAACATGACAATAGCAATAATTCTGGGCAATTTACCACAATAATAATAATGTTTCTATACATTTATAGTAATTTCTAAATATATATATGTATATATATAAAATGTGTCATTTGATAAAAATGTTCACATGACAATAATGCACATCCATGCAGAGACCTCAGTCTATACAATATACTGTAGGATCAATTCACAGGATTTCAAAAGACTAGTGAGCTTGTAATGAAACAAAACTTGACAAAATGTGTTCAAATGACAAATACAACTGGTAAAATCAACAAATACAGCCACTGAGAATAAGATGCTGACTTTCAAAAAACTGAATGAAACATACAGAAAAAAAGCCAGTCTTAGCAGCAGGATACCTGTCAGGCACACACACAATTTATCAGTTCTATAATGCTTTCAGATCATTTTTTTCTTCTCAAACACAACTCCTATGAAAATGCCATTTTCCCCCCTGCCTTTAAGTGAAGGGACCCTTAGTCTGAACTTCAGCGACTGAGATTATTCTTGAGGTGCTGAGAACTTTTATTAACTTTGCTGAGTAAGGTACATTAGCTCAAACTGTTTCACATGCTATATAATCTTCTGTTTTTTTTTTCTTCTAATTTTTTAGTCTTACGTTCTGGTGTCTCTTAAGTTGTTGACAATCCACCATCAGTAAGTACAAGTCATGTCACATTTCTCTTCTTTTTTCTTTGATCTTTGGCTGCTGACTGACACACCAATCAGTAAAATTCATGTCTGATGGCATCTTGCTGGTCAGCAACAAACTGTCTCTGCTTTGCTTGGTCTGCAGCCCCAGCTCTGGTTTACACTTTGCACCTCTTCTTCCACTGTTCTCCTCCAAGTGGCTGTTGGTCAGCTTCTTTTTTGCTTTCCTTCTGAGAGGTTGTCTGATTTAATTCCACCATACCTAGAAAAATTTAACCCTTTCGCAACGACGGGTTTTTCATTCCCCATGACAACACCATTTTCAGCTTAGTTCGTTCCCCTGAACAACAGGATAATTGTAATTTTTGAGTGCCCACATTCTGACAAGTCTCTCAGGTCAAACTGGCTAGTCAGCCTTACCACAAAGTGTAATTTTTTCCCTTTTTTTCCCACCTGAAGTAACAATTTATCTAATTAACAAAATCCCTTGTACTGAACCAACATTTACAAATCTGTTTCTCTCCCACTGTCTTGATAAGAACTTAGTGTTGGGGTTATTCAAAAGTTCTCAACATTTTGAACAAATGAAGTGAAATTGTTAATACAAGAAAAATCTTTCAAAATCTATTGCAGTTTTGAGACCAGTTATTAAAACCAAATATTTTGATGAAAAATGTGTGCATGTTTTGATGACAATGTGTTTGAAATGTCAATTATGAAATTTAATGCAAAAAAAATCAAATTCAACAAAAAAATTGTCTCAGAATAAATAACCACTTTCAAACGTATTGAATCCCGTGCACAGCGTATGCCACGAGGGCTGTGGAGTTGGAGTCATGGAGCCTGTGTTTTTTTTTTAGTGAAGTCAGTCATGGAGTCAGTCACTTTTTAGTGAAGTCAGAGTCATGGAGTCAGTAATTTTTTTTAATGAAGTCGAAGTCATGGAGTCGGTCTTTTTTTTAGTGGTCGGAGTCATGGAGTCAGTCATTTTTAGTGGTCAGAGTCATGGAGTCAGTCTTTTTTTTTTATAGTGAAGTCAGAGTCATGGTCATTTTTTTTAGTGAAGTCACAGTCTGTAAAAAATATCCAGACACTGACTCCAAATTTTATGCCATATGATTAGTAAAAAACTGTAGTCAGAGACAGACTTATAAAATGTTAGGAGTCAGAGGTGGAAAAAGTATTCACTGACTCCACAACCACACGTCACCACGGCCTTTGTAGTTGTGTGTGAAATATGATGACCCAGATCATGTCGCGCTCTGGTCTACCCAGCTGTAAAATATGTGTATGTCAATGTGGTCTGAGTTAGGGAAGGCAAAGCAGTAAAGAAAGGAGCTGCATGCCCCATTCCATATAGTTGTCAACCTAGTTATAAGTGAAGTCTCTAACACTGAGCTCCCTATATTGATATCTGCTTTGGTACTACCTTTACTGATTTACTTTGATGCTGATATTCTGCACTGGGAAGCACCATGATGAGACAAAGGGAAGCACCATGATGAGACAAAGGGAAGCACCATGATGAGACAAAGGGAAGCACCATGATGAGACAAAGGGAAGCACCACGATGAGACAAAGGGAAGCACCATGATGAGACAAAGAGAAGCACCATGATGAGATAAAGGGAAGCATCATGATGAGACAAAGGGAAGCACCAAGATGAGACAAAGGGAAGCACCACGATGAGACTAAGGGAACCACCACGATGAGACAAAGGGAAGCACCATGATGAGACAAAGGGAACCACCATGATGAGACAAAGGGAAGCACCATGATGAGACAAAGGAAAGCACCATGATGAGATAAAGGGAAGCACCATGATGAGACAAAGTGAAGCACCATGATGAGACAAAGGGAAGCACCATGATGAGACAAAGGAAAGCACCATGATGAGACAAAGTGAAGCACCATGATGAGACAAAGGGAAGCACCATGATGAGACAAAGGAAAGCACCATGATGAGACAAAGGGAAGCACCATGATGAGACAAAGGAAAGCACCATGATGAGACAAAGGGAACCACTATGATGAGACCAAGGGAAGCACCATGATGAGACAAAGGGAAGCACCATGATGAGACAAAGGAAAGCACCATGATGAGACAAAGGGAAGCACCATGATGAGACAAAAGGAAAGCACCATGATGAGACAAAGGGAAGCACCATGATGAGACAAAGGAAAGCACCATGATGAGACAAAGGGAACCACCATGATGAGACCAAGGGAAGCACCAAGATGAGACAAAGGAAAGCACCATGATGAGACAAAGTGAAGCACCATGATGAGACAAAGGGAACCACCATGATGAGACCAAGGGAAGCACCATGATGAGACAAAGGAAAGCACCATGATGAGACAAAGTGAAGCACCATGATAAGACAAAGGGAACCACCACGATGAGACAAAGGGAACCACCACGATGAGACAAAGGGAAGCACCATGATAAGACAAAGGGAAGCACCATGATGAGACAAAGACAGAATGGAACTACTTCTGGCAACAAATATGAGGCTGTGTGTGAGCTGATCGATATCTCAGGCAATCATTAATTGTCTTGTCCCTATCCATATCCAATGCACCTACTATAGGTGCTCTTGAAGCTAATCTATCAGCCCTTTCATTGCTGTGTACGCCTGTATGACCAGGACAGTAGAGAGTAGATCCACACCAGTTCCCAAAGATTTAAGGCTTCTATGGAGGTTTTCTATTCATGCCGCAGCCATCCATTTTGGATCTCCCGAAGAATGGACTGAGAGTCTGACACAGTAACTGCCCTTGTCAATGAAGTTTCAGACAACCACCCTAAAGCCGCAGTTGCGGCATCTACCTCCATTCTCATGCTGGAGGTTGTTGCCATGTAAGCCCCGCTATGTTCAGCGACGATCCTGCCCTTAATTCTAGCTGAGAAGCTCCATCCTGCTTTTCCACCATGGACTACAGACCCATCAGTGTACACAACGGCATCATCCTTCCTGGCATTTTCATTCATCAGTTGATCAATTTCCAGCTCTGCTTTCCCACTGCTCCAAGCTCTGCATTCTCTGCCAAGGCTGATGATAACTGTTGGTAGGTCGTCAAGTTCTCATTTGACCTAATCCACTCTTCCCCCTTGAATATATTTTCAACTGTGGTCACTTGTGGAATAATTGACTCAGCCTGCGTCATCCATGACATCCCACTCTTTATTCTTGCTCTCTGTGATGTCAGCTATTAGTGGATGACTTTTGTCTGTGGTTATTCGCATTTAGGCTTTTACCTGAGCCATCGCATATCTGGATTTAATCGACAGCAACCCAAGCATGTACCGCATCATCACAATGGGGGTATCTCCCATACAGCCCAAGACTAAACACATCCCTTCACTTCCCTCGACAGCAGAAGATAAGACTTGGATAAAAAGACTTACAACTGAGAAAGAAGGCTTCAATAGTTACAAAAAAAACCCGGCTCTGTCCTCAGTGACCAGGTGTCTGACGGAGGAAACCTAAATCTGCAAACTGCTGAAGATTTTATCACGTCAATAAAAAACTTCAGAACTTTATCACTTGCCAATGTTGGCCAGTACCCAGCAGGGCAAGACACCATTCATGACAAGCTACCAGGCGATCAAGATGTTGTAAATCACAAATTATCATTAAATTATTTTATATATGAAAAACGTAAAATCTTTTTTTTTTCATCAGATTAAACTACAAGGGGTTGAAATGTGTTATTTAAATTTTCTCTACAAATACATGACATGTAATGATTTTATGGTAGTTTTGTTTGTGAACTTGTAGATTTGTTATGAAGTCTTCATGAAGTGAACTATCTTGCACTGTTTTGCTAGGATTGTTGGCTAAGGCACCTAGTTTCACCAGGCATTTCTATCTCTGTCTGGAAAGCTAAAGATAGGAATTATTAATGAGTGTAATTGTGGCACTGATAAAATGACGGCTGAACATCTGTTCCTAAGGTGGACAGCATAAAAGGAGAAAGTGTAAATGGCCGCCAGCAGTACCATTCCTAGACAAAGGCTACAGAGATACCAACTACTTCAAGAAGACCACCGATTTCTTTAAACTTATTATTCAAGATGACGTCTGAAAGTGTGCTAAAGAGAAGATTCATTTTGACACTGCGTAAAGGTAGTCCCACTGCAGATACGGCGGTAATACAGTGTAGCGTTACAGACTTCACTATACTAGGTAGCGTTACAGACTTCACTATACTAGGTGGCGTTACAGACTTCACTATACTAGGTGGCGTTACAGACTTCACTATACTAGGTGGCGTTACAGACTTCACTATACTAGGTAGCGTTACCGACTTCACTATACTTTTTAAAATAACTGCTTTTCACGACTGCAAAGATCTCTGAAAAACTTTTCTTGTCATGTGAAAACTTCTGCATCTCAAAATGATAAGATGTTACCAATTTCATTATCGAGCCTCGTTCCATTCTGTGACACCTCTTCCAAATCTGTATTTCGCCTGACAATATTACATTACACAGCCATGTTTACATTCTGACATCACCTCCACAATCAACATTCTTTGGATGAACAATATCAAAACAGCAGAGCTTGACACGCTTAAAAGTACTAGAAGGAGATATAAAGATAATACGTTTTAAAAATAAATACGCTAGGTTTTAAAAAACAAATCAAAGAAAATAATACCCAAAACAATGGGATTTTTTAGTGTGCAGATTTTAACATGCTTGATAAGAGTGAGTACTCTTTGGACAATGCCTCATCTTCCCGGCTCATAACAGAAACTGGGTTGATATCTCTGGCATCACTGACGCTTCTGTTGTCGCAGTGAATATCTTCAGCATATTGATTTTTAATGGTTGACTCAACAACAGCGACTGCTTGATTGGAGAGACAGCTGTCGGTGCTGGTACATGCAGCACCGGGCGACGACGACAACAACATCCGGGATTTATTCACCACATCAGACAGCAGCTCTTCATGTTTGTGTTTCAGGCTGGTGGACAGAGCAGATGGCTGAGGCAACGTTGTGGCTCCTTTGATAATACTTGGTAGGTTTTCAGCTAAAGATGACAGCAACGATGATGATGATGAACGATTGATCGAGTGGGAATCGGTCACAACAGAATCGATGAGAAAATTCGGCAAGCTGGTAGCCGCGACACCTTCAAGTTTCTTACTATCAAAGTCAGGAAAGTTTACTTCAGTAATATCATTTTTCTGGGACGTTTTACAACCATCATCCAACTTTGCACATTTACTCGGGATGGGAGAAACAGCTGGGTCGTGAACAGTCATCTTGGATTTGGCTGCTTTCCGAGGAGATTGTCTTCCTTCTTCTTGGTCACAATCATCTCGTTTGACAGAACTTGACACAGGACAGTCACTGCGATCTCGGCTGCTGCTACTGGCTGTCCCAACATCTCCACAGGTCAAGTTCTCAGTGGAGGAATTTGCCTCCAGGACAAGAGTGGCTGAGTCACAGACAGGTCTACATTTCTTCAAGCTGGTCTGAGCTATTCGAAGCAGATCTGCTTCATTTCTCACCACCCACCTGAACTTCCCAACAGACATGATCTCAATTTCTTGGTCACCAAACAGCAGAAGGTTTTTCTCATACTTTGGTTTGGGTGCGAGTGTGTCGGCAGATTTGGACAGAACTTCTGGAAATGTTTCCTTTATTGTCTTTTCCGCATCTTTCTTAATACTGTCTGCCTGTTTTTCGTGCCCTGGATCCTTCTCGTGGCCATTTCGGGTGTTGGTTTTTATTTTGTTTTGCCCCCCTCGGTTGCTCCTTCTGTTGGCATCCTTGTTATGGCTGCTGGTCTGAACTCCTTGAAAAGAGGCTGGTGGCTGTATGCCAGAAGCTTGCTTGACACTTAAGTCCTTCCCCACTGCAATCTTCTCTGGTGCAGATTTCTCACCTGCTTCTGACCTTAGCTTTTCTTTGTTGGGTGACGACAGATCTAAGGGAGTAGGGAGGCTCAAATTGTTGGTGGCTGCTGCTGCAACAGCAACTGACCCTGTCCCTCCCCATAAGGGAGGCAATGGGAAATATCCCATCATAAACGGCTGAGGTGCTGTCAGGTGTGGGTGGGCAAAGCGTGGGTTGGCTGCCATGATGGATGCTGTTGCTGCCGACAGGCCTCGGTCAGGCAGGTTGTAGTCATACACTGCAGGCAGTACTGGGCCGTAAGGCAGCTGGAAGAGGGAGGCATTTGGGGGAGCCACTGGGGATGGGCTGGTTGTGGAGGTCAAAGTTGATAAAGGGGTATTCAGAGATTTGCTGCCTGCAGGATTTCGTACGATATTATTAGAGGTGGGACTGCTGCTATTATCCTTAGTCCCACTCAAAGATTTCCTCGACCTACGTCGTGTGGGCGGGTGATGAACTGTACCTACACCTGAAACTGGAGCTGTTGCTGGCACTTGAGTATTTGAAGAACTGGAGACAGCCAATTGCTGGGGATGCTGCTGATCACCATGCGAAGCAACAGACTGGCAAGATATGGGCTGAGAAATGCTAGTCGGAACTGTACCAGCCCCGTTTGTCATAAGACAATGTGCGGTTGGCACTGTAAACCAGGAAGGCTTGTTTATAGAAAGCTGGTTGGTTTTTGACTTTTCTCCCACTGATTTTGTATCCACAGGTTGAGAATTTCCATCTGCAACAACAGGCCTGGATAACTTGTTCCATAACATGGATGAAGATAATGAGGGCGACAAAGGCGATGGCATGGATAACTCACTCAACAGTGCAGCACCTTGAGATAAACTTGATATGACATCATTGAGACTAGGCCGTGAGCTTTCTACCTTCTGCTTCTTCACACTTTCACAGCTAGCACCTGCCTTCTTACTGCCTTTGTCAGTCTCACAGCCATGACTAGCATCGTTTTCTATATCAACAGAATCTCTCACTGATGCTGCATCTCGTTTTCCAACACTCAACACCAAAACCTCATTCTCATCATCAACAACACATCTAACGTTGCCGCTGCTAGTCCTGCTGTCCTCCACCTCTTGCTTAACAACAACAAAATCACCATCTTGAGACACAACACCATCACAACCAGTAAGAGGAATACAAGGTGTGCTAGCACCAGAAAATACTGAACCACTTTCATGCTCTTCCTTGACGGAAGAAGAAGAAGATAAAGTCAAGATATGACTAGATTCTAGAGCTGGGAGGGATTTCATGCTAGCCTGACTGTCTGAAGGAGTGGGGCTACCCACAGCGGAGGATTTCTCTGGCTGGCTTCCCACCCCAACACCGTCCCCTGGCTCCGCTCTGTGCTGTGCATCATGTTTAGAGCTGCGTGTGCTGGTGGAGGGAGATGATGAAGCTGTGTGGAAGCCAGATAGGTCAGAGGCCACATGCGGCATGGCAGCAATATATCTCTGCATAGCTTCAGCATCCAGGCCAAGCTCATCCATCTGAAGAAGAAAAAAAACAATCAATCAAATATGTACCAAAGATTACACATTCTTTCCTTCTATCCTGTCAAATATGAACATGGACACTTCATTTGCTGCAGAAGAATACAGAACTTGACATTCTGAACTTGTCTTTGTCATATTATTGGTAAAATTCAGTTTACAGGAATAATGAATTAGTTTTTTAAAATCAGGATTAAAGCACAATGCATTGTTGGTCTACATTTCTACCCAACAATAAACAGCGAGGTCTATGAAAACAGGTAGTAAGCGAGTCTTACTAGGATAACAGAGAAAGTGCCAAGGTTAGACGGGACCAACTAAAAAAAACCAACAATCAGGAAGTTACAAACTTTCATAAAAGAATGCTTCCACAGAGCAGAAGGACTGAAGTGGTATGACAAGGTCACCAATGTGGAACTGGTGACAAGATCACCAACGTGGAACTGATGACAAGGTCACTAACGTGGAACTGATGACAAGGTCACCAATGTGGAACTGATGACAAGATCACCAATGAGGAAGTGATGACAAGGTCACCAATGTGGAACTGATGACAAGATCACCAATGTGGAACTGATGACAAGGTCACCAATGTGGAACTGATGACAAGGTCACCAACGTGGAACTGATGACAAGGTCACCAATGTGGAACTGATGACAAGATCACCAACGTGGAACTGATGACAAGGTCACCAATGTGAAACTGATGACAAGATCAGCAACGTGGAACTGATGACAAGGTCACCAATGTGGAACTGATGACAAGATCACCAATGAGGAAGTGATGACAAGGTCACCAATGTGGAACTGATGACAAGATCACCAATGTGGAACTGATGACAAGATCACCAATGTGGAACTGATGACAAGGTCACCAATGTGGAACTGATGACAAGATCACCAACGTGGAACTGATGACAAGGTCACCAATGTGGAACTGATGACAAAATCACCAATGTGGAACTGATGACAAGATCACCAACGTGGAACTGATGACACGGTCACCAATGCGGAACTGATGACAAAATCACCAATGTGGAACTGATGACAAGATCACCAATGTGGAACTGATGACAAGATCACCAATGTGGAACTGATGACAAGATCACCAATGTGGAACTGATGACAAGATCACCAATTAGGACGTGATGACAAGGTCACCAATTAGGAAGTGATGACAAGGTCACCAAAGAGGAAGTAATGACAAGGTCACCAATGAGGAAGTGATGACAAGGACCAGACAAGTTTCAGTGTAAACAAGATGTGAGAAGATGCTGGCATTTGATTGGACCAGACTTGAGGAAAAAAAAACATTGAATAGCATTACACAGACGTCCTTTTTTTTTTTTTTAATAAATCCCCAGGGTAAGAGAAATAAAGAAAGACCAAAAAAAAAAAACACACACACACACACAGCGAAAGGAATTGGACAAACACATGAAGGGGGATCCATCAACACATGAAGGGGGATCCATCAACACACGAAGGGGGATCCATCAACACATGAAGGGGGATCCATCAACACACGAAGGGGGATCCATCAACACATGAAGGGGGATCCATCAACACACGAAGGGGGATCCATCAACACACGAAGGGGGATCCATCAACACATGAAGGGGGATCCATCAACACATGAAGCGGGATCCATCAACACATGAAGCGGGATCCATCAACGCATGAAGGGGGATCCATCAACACATGAAGGGGGATCCATCAACACATGAAGCGGGATCCATCAACACACGAAGGGGGATCCATCAACACATGAAGCGGGATCCATCAACACATGAAGGGGGATCCATCAACACATGAAGGGGGATCCATCAACACATGAAGGGGGATCCATCAACACATGAAGGGGGATCCATCAACACATGAAGTGGGATCCATCAACACATGAAGGGGGATCCATCAACACATGAAGGGGGATCCATCAACACATGAAGGGGGATCCATCAACACATGAAGGGGGATCCATCAACACATGAAGGGGGATCCATCAACACACAAAGGGGGATCCATCAACACACGAAGTGGGATCCATCAACACATGAAGTGGGATCCATCAACACATGAAGGGGGATCCATCAACACATGACGGGGGATCCATCAACACATGACGGGGGATCCATCAACACATGAAGGGGGATCCATCAACACATGAAGGGGGATCCATCAACACATGAAGGGGGATCCATCAACACATGAAGGGGGATCCATCAACACACGAAGGGGGATCCATCAACACATGAAGGGGGATCCATCAACACATGAAGGGGGATCCATCAACACATGAAGTGGGATCCATCAACACATGAAGGGGGATCCATCAACACATGAAGGGGGATCCATCAACACACGAAGGGGGGATCCATCAACACATGAAGGGGGATCCATCAACACATGAAGGGGGATCCATCAACACATGAAGGGGGATCCATCAACACATGAAGGGGGATCCATCAACACATGAAGTGGGATCCATCAACACATGGAGTGGGATCCATCAACACATGAAGGTGGGTCTATCACTGCAGACAGGTGCTGGAACTGGCATTGGTCATATCCTCAGAAAGGACCCTCATACCATCACAAGAAGAACTGTTATGCTATGGACCCGAGAAGGACAGCGAAAGGGAGTCAGACTGCCCCTGGCAGAGAACCAGTGAGGCTGAGGAGCAAAACCTGAATCAGAGTTGGGAAACTGCACGAAAGATGACCACCGGCCGAGCAAAGTGGAGGCAGTTTGTTGCTGCCCTAACAAGACACCACTAGGTGTAAAGGCCACTTATTGCTGTGTCAGCGACAAGCTAAGGATCTTAGAAGTAGAAAACAAAGGGGGATAAAGAAGACATGAAAAGACTTTGGACAGACAGCACAGCACAGCACAAGAAGTCATCAAATAATAAAAGGTTAACTCTGACAAAATGAACACACTAATGTGTAACTCTGACAAGATGAAAGCACAGATGTGTAACTGACAAAATGAACACTTACTTACTTTACTTAGTCATTCCCCTTCTACCGTGAGGTGTAGAGGTTTGGAAGAGAGAGCGCCAGACTATCCTATCGGCTGTCTTCCTCCTGGCCTGGTTCCATTCTAGTCCTCGGTCCTTCAAAGATTGTCTAATGTTGTCCTCCCAGCGAACTCTGGGTCGTCCTGGGGGTCTGGATCCCTGGCTCTTTGTTTCCCATGCTTATCGTGGTAGCCGATCTTCTCCCATTCTGCAGACATGGCCAAACCATCTTAGTTGGGACTGTTCTACTTGGTCTGCAGGGGGTGGGATTTTAGGCCTTGACGTATCGTCTGGTTACGGACCATGTCTCTTCTTGTTACTTCAACCACCTTCCTCAGATACAAAATGAACACACTAATGTGTAACCCTGACAAGATAAATACATAGATGTGTAACTGACAAAATGAACACACAGATATGTAACACAAAGCTCCAGAATACACATATATCCAACTGAAAAAAAAAAAAAAATTCCACAAAGTTTAATCACAAACACTTGAAAATTAAAATTTATGTGATTTTTGTTGTCTTTCTAAAGCCAGATATTACAGTACTCACATCCTGCCTACCTAGTTGTATGCCATCACCTTTATTTAATGTAACATTGTAATAAACATCATGCCACATCATTTTTTAAACATGCCTCGTCCTGAACTAGGACGTTTTCTTAATTTCATTTAGAAATAACCTACTGCGTTTGGTCAGTTGACAGTCTATGTATATGACTACTTCTTCTTTCTTCTTCTTCTTCCATCCTTAGCCACCAACCGGCAAAGCAGTATATGGCCAGTACGCCTAGTGGCGTCTTAGGGCAACAACAAATTGATCAATCTATCGCTGTTTCCACCACGCCCTTGGCGTCTTTGTGGAACAAAAACAGACCAAACAATCTATCGTTGTTTCCGTAATCAGATTGGTTGGCAAGCAGGTGATCAGCCCACTGTGCGAAGTTTTTACGGGATGGGGTAAACAGCCCCATGCCCAACCCTCCTTAGTCGCTTTTTACGACATGCGTGGTAGGGTGCAGTGTTACTATTCTTTGCTCCCCTTTCGGGCCCCGGCAACACACGGGTGTGTATATGACTACACTGTTTGTAAACATATTACCTGGCAACGCAGAAAACTTCTGTCACTCCTAAACTTGAAACATGGTCCATAGGAAGTGTTTAAATGATTTGAACTAGTTTATGGCCACATATTTTCTGCATTTTAGGTCCAATGAGGACTGAAACCAAATGGGCAGGTCAGATGGCTCTTAGGAATTTCTGTACTATATTGTGGCAATCCATATGGCACTCTGGGCAGTGTCCTAAACTGCGAACTGCCTTCTGTCACACCTAGGTTCCTCACTACATTACTAAGGAACTACATAAATGTGTATCTGACAAAATGAACCCACATATGTGCAATTCCAACATAATGAAGCAACAGATGTGTAAAATAATCGCAAGTAGCTAGAACTGCCAACCATGAGTTTACAAACCTCGTCTCCATCAGCTCCCAGGTCATAACCTCTGCGATGCGTCAGAGTCTTGTCACGAATGATGCGATTGATGGATGAGATACTGGGGATGTTTTTTTCTGAACACACATTATCCTGCAGCAGCCTACATAATAAATGAGTCATGATTAAGAAGATCAATAAACAACCTTACGTAAGGACATGATAACATGATGTTAGCTAGTGAAGCAAGTAAACAGCAAAAGTCATGAATATGGATTGGACATTAACACGGAGAAAATGAAAACTATGATAATTAGCATAACACTAGCATCAGGTGGACATACATAAAGAAAATCCAGTTGATAGCATCACAAGGCAGTTCCTGTTCTAGAATCTCCAGGTGAGAGAAATTCAGCGAGACCAAAAATGCATGGAGAAGAGAACCAGAGACAGACATGAAAGAAATAATAAAGGGGGTCCGAGTAGCTCAGAGGTATGGCGTCCGTTTCGTATTCAAGAGGTACCGGGTTCGAATCCCAGTTGAGGGATTATAATTTATTGAAATATTTTTGTTCAGAACCAGTGGTCCTAATTACGTCATACTCCCCCCTGGTCTCATGGGTAGTGAGATCGGATGCCTAGCCTTCTCGGATAAGGGCGAAAAAATAGGAGGTACCGTGTGCAAGTTGTGCACGTTAAAAATCCCATGGCAGTTGGAAATCGTAAAGAGTAGGCTTATCAGGCCACTGCCCTGGCAAAATTTATAAATTAGGAAACCTCCCCACCACAAAAATATTTATAGAATGTGTGATTCCTATACATTATATACACACATAGGGATTCTTGCCGGTGCTATGTCGTTCGTGCACTGTGCTGAAATCGTCCTTGCGTGATCTAAAGGAAGAGATCGGAGCAATGATGGCGTTGTCCATGTGCAATGAAGATAGTCCTTAAAAACCAAACCAAACCAAACCAAATAATAAAGATGTGGAAAGATCTAGAATGGATGGTACCAGACAGGAGAGGCTGGCACATTTTTGTTGAGAACCTCTGCTCCAAGGGCAGCTTTGATGATGAAGTTACCAACAAGGTAGGTAAGAATGCAAATATCATAACACTATGTATTATCTTACTATGGTGGTCAATCACAAACCATTATGATGGCTTGCCATTATCTTAAACAAGCTTGAGGAAGTCCCATAGCAGATACGGCCGTAGGGTAGTGAAGTGTTAGAGACTTCATTGTACTAGGTCTCGCATCGAGAGGTGGGGTGACCAAATGTGTAACTCTTCCTCATCTTTTCCTTCCCTAACTCAAGTGCAAAGTCAGAAACACATTTACAGCTGGGTAGACTGAAGCGTGTCGATACCATGAATCGAACCTGGCACCTTTGCTGTGAGAGACCATCGCTCTAACCGCTCTGTCAATCAGATGCTTGCCATTATTTGACAGCTTCAAGAAACAAAGGGTCTGAATAGACCATTTCAAGAAACAGAGCAACAATTTTGATGACACGCTGGTGTCGAACAACATGACTGGTTGGTGTGGAACAACATGACTGGTTGGTGTCGAACAACATGACTGGCCATTTTAAACAACAAAATTATCAGTTTCACTAACAACTTAAGTCATCATTATCACTTGTTCCCTATGGAGCATACAGTGACTGTTACTGTCCCCAGGAAGCCTGATCTTACAGCTGTGGTTTCTGTAGACATGTTTTTTTACATGATCAAGTTCTGTCAAATGCCCATCCTCAAATACCTTGCCTTTTACAACCAAGGGAGCAGAGGTTATATTATGTCTGTGTCTCCTGGGACAGCCTTGGTAGCCAACATGGGATAACAATTTATATCATGGTGTCAATTTTCTATGACAAAACTGTGTCAGCTGGCAACTTCATGTAAAACAAATACAGTCAAGTTTGAAAATCCAGACTGCTCGGGGATTTGGTCGGTCCAGATATTCCAGATTCTCGGGCAGTACTTTTAAAGTTCAAATTTAAGAAAGAATAAAGAAGAGATGAACAAGTAAATTTTGTTGGTTTATTCATTAACAAATATAGAATGTTTCATTTATCAAAATGTGTATATTTATTTGTTCATTTCCATGACTTCTGCTGCATCTGCTTGTGGATGGAACACGTACAGCTTCTACTGAGTCTGCTGCACTGCTTGTCGGTAGAACACTTACAGTTTCTACTGCGTCTGCTGCACTGCTTGTCGATGGAACACTAGTTTGATCGGCAGTTGCTTCTATTGTTTCCTTCAAATACTTTCGTATAACACCTTGTTTACGACTTTGCAATTTCTTTGTGATAAGATTATTATGCACCATGTGCACATGCATGACATCTTAAAGACTAAAGCTATGGTTCTGTTCCACGAATTTAACTGTTTCCATGCACTTTTCTACCCAGCTGGGAAACTTTTTCAAGCCATAAATCAAGGATTCCTCAGCAAAAGAGAAGTTGGTAAGAAGACGAAGATGGCTGTATACCGCTCCACCTATGCCCCAGTCTTGACATATGGATACGAGTCATGGGCAATGACTACAACCCATAAAAGCCAGATCCAAACTTCAGAAATGAGGTATCTGAGGAAGGTGGTTGAAGTAATAAGAAGAGATATGGTCTGCAACCAGATGATACGTCAAGGCCTAAAAACCCAACCCCTGCAGACCCAAGTAGAACTGTCCCAACTGAGATGCTTTGGCCTTGTTTGCAGAATGGGAGAAGATCGGCTACCACAGCAAGCATGGGAAACTAAGAGCCAGGGATCCAGACCTCCAGGACGACCCAAAGTCCGCTGGGAGGACAACATTAAACAATCTTTGAAGGACCGAGGACTAGAATGGAACCAAGCCAGGAGGAAGACAGCCGACAGAATAGTATGGTGCTCTCTCTTTCAAACCTCTACACCTCACGGTAGAAGAGGAACGACTAAGTAAGTATAACAAAAAAATAATGGTGGAAGAATGTTATCCCCAGCACTGCTGGGGCCTGCAAGGGCAGCCAGGAACAGAAACACTGTGACCTACCAAGCAATGTTGTAAAACACAATTAGGGAGGGTTGAGCATGGGGGCTGACTACCCCAGCATGTAGAAGTTTTAAGACACAAAAACTTCAGCAAGTATGGACAGGAAACTATCTAAACTTGACAGGGTTCATCCAAGATGGAAGATGGTTCTCCAATAAACAAATATCATTACGCAGCATAAAGAAAGCTGTAAGGAGTCTGGGGTGCCGACTCAACATTTCTTTCTTCTAGGAAAATCTCCAGAGTTTGGCACCTGGAAAGTGATACAGAAATGACAAGGGTAAAGAAGAAATGGAGGGAACATTACAGCAGGACCTGGCACAAATTTGCTAAACACTTATGCTCCCTGAGGAGTTGAGTGGTAATGATGATGATGTAAAAATGTCAATCAGAGGATGTGCTCTGTTGGGAATAAACAGAAACTAGAGGATGTGCTCTGCTGGGAATAAACAGAAACTAGAGGATGTGCTCTGTTGGGAATAAACAGAAACTAGAGGATGTGCTCTGTTAGGAATAAACAGAAACTAGAGGATGTGCTCTGTTGGGAATAAACAGAAACTAAGTCATTTCTGGTTTGAGTTGACAGCAACTTGACTTCACAAACAAAATCATATCTGGTTTGAGTTGACAGCAACTGACTTCACAAACAAAAGCTTTCTCAACTATCAAACACAAAAGAGCTGACTGACTTTTGTCTGATCTCCCAGGCAAACATCTGAGGGTTGTCTAGCTTGTACTGCCTGACCATGCTGACCACATCTGGGGTTGTCACTTTGGGCTTACTTCCGCCAATCTGACCAGGGTTGATGCTGCCAGTTTTACGGTACCTGAATACAACAGAAACAGGCCATATTTATCATGTTGATGTGCCTGATGCTGATAACATTACAAGCCACAGAAAATCAACAAACTTTCATGTCAACTGAATACAGAATACCCTGCCTTATAATCTGGACACAATACACAAGTGGTGACAGCTGTCTGGACACAATCATCATTATTATTTTCTTCTGTACTCTTTACAAAGACTGGACCCACCCACCACTACACAGGTTCCCCTGACATGAAACCTGTACCAAACATTCTCATACTCTCGTACTCGTAGTTAGTGGTTTTAATTTGTGGTAACTAATAAGGTTGCCAGCCCCATCAACAACTTCTGTCTTGTACAACCGTGCCTCAACATACAGTAGGTCCTATTGTTTCTTTCTACCTTCACAGACCAGGAGACAACATCTGTGGTGACTGTTACATTAACATGAGCTACTTCTCTTTGTCCCTTAAAACATCTGTGGTGACTGTTACATTAACATGAGCTACTTCTCTTTGTCCCTTAAAACATCTGTGGTGACTGTTACATTAACATGAGCTACTTCTCTTTGTCTCTTAAAACATCTGTGGTGACTGTTACATTAACATGAGCTACTTCTCTTTGTCTCTTAAAACATCTGTGGTGACTGTTACATTAACATGAGCTACTTCTCTTTGTCCCTTAAAACATCTGTGGTGACTGTTACATTAACATGAGCTACTTCTCTTTGTCTCTTAAAACATCTGTGGTGACTGTTACATTAACATGAGCTACTTCTCTTTGTCTCTTAAAACATCTGTGGTGACTGTTACATTAACATGAGCTACTTCTCTTTGTCCCTTAAAACACCTGTGGTAACTGTTACATTAACATGAGCTACTTCTCTTTGTCTCTTAAAACATCTGTGGTGACTGTTACATTAACATGAGCTACTTCTCTTTGTCTCTTAAAACATCTGTGGTGACTGTTACATTAACATGAGCTACTTCTCTTTGTCTCTTAAAACATCTGTGGTGACTGTTACATTAACATGAGCTACTTCTCTTTGTCCCTTAAAACACACCAATGGTAACTGTTTTTCACATAACATGAGCTACTTCTCTTTGTCTCTTAAAACATCTGTGGTAACTGTTACATTAACATGAGCTACTTCTCTTTGTCCCTTAAAACATCTGTGGTGACTGTTACATTAACATGAGCTACTTCTCTTTGTCTCTTAAAACATACATTAACATGAGCTACTTCTCTTTGTCTCTTAAAACATCTGTGGTGACTGTTACATTAACATGAGCTACTTCTCTTTGTCTCTTAAAACATCTGTGGTGACTGTTACATTAACATGAGCTACTTCTCTTTGTCTCTTAAAACATCTGTGGTGACTGTTTACATTAACAGAGCTACTTCTCTTTGTCCCTTAAAACATCTGTGGTGACTGTTTACATTAACATGAGCTACTTCTCTTTGTCCCTTAAAACACCTGTGGTAACTGTTACATTAACATGAGCTACTCTCTTTGTCTTTAAAACATCTGTGGTGAAACATTAACATGAGCTACTTCTCTTTGTCCCCCTTAAAACACCTGTGGTAACTGTTACATTAACATGAGCTACTTCTCTTTGTCCCTTAAAACATCTGTGGTGTCTGTTACCTTAACCTGAGCTACTTCTCTTTGTCCCTTAAAACATCTGTGGTAACTGTTTACATTAACATGAGCTACTTCTCTTTGTGACTTAAAACACACCTGTGGTGACCTTACATTAACATGAGCTACATTCTCTTTGTCCCTTAAAACACCTGTGGTAACTGTTACATTAACATGAGCTACTTCTCTTTGTCCCTTAAAACATCTGTGGTGACTGTTACATTAACATGAGCTACTTCTCTTTGTCCCTTAAAACATCTGTGGTGACTGTTACATTAACATGAGCTACTTCTCTTTGTCTCTTAAAACATCTGTGGTGACTGTTACATTAACATGAGCTACTTCTCTTTGTCTCTTAAAACATCTGTGGTGACTGTTACATTAACATGAGCTACTTCTCTTTGTCCCTTAAAACATCTGTGGTGACTGTTACATTAACATGAGCTACTTCTCTTTGTCTCTTAAAACATCTGTGGTGACTGTTACATTAACATGAGCTACTTCTCTTTGTCTCTTAAAACATCTGTGGTGACTGTTACATTAACATGAGCTACTTCTCTTTGTCCCTTAAAACACCTGTGGTAACTGTTACATTAACATGAGCTACTTCTCTTTGTCTCTTAAAACATCTGTGGTGACTGTTACATTAACATGAGCTACTTCTCTTTGTCCCTTAAAACATCTGTGGTGACTTACATTAACATGAGCTACTTCTCTTTGTCCCTTAAAACATCTGTGGTGACTGTTACATTAACATGAGCTACTTCTCTTTGTCTCTTAAAACATCTGTGGTGACTGTTACATTAACATGAGCTAAAAACACCTGTGGTGACTTACATTAACATGAGCTACTTCTCTTTGTCCCTTAAAACATCTGTGGTAACTGTTACATTAACATGAGCTACTTCTCTTTGTCCCTTAAAACATCTGTGGTGACTGTTACATTAACATGAGCTACTTCTCTTTGTCTCTTAAAACATCTGTGGTGACTGTTACATTAACATGAGCTACTTCTCTTTGTCTCTTAAAACATCTGTGGTGACTGTTACATTAACATGAGCTACTTCTCTTTGTCCCTTAAAACACCTGTGGTAACTGTTACATTAACATGAGCTACTTCTCTTTGTCCCTTAAAACATCTGTGGTGACTGTTACATTAACATGAGCTACTTCTCTTTGTCCCTTAAAACATCTGTGGTAACTGTTACATTAACATGAGCTACTTCTCTTTGTGACTTAAAACACCTGTGGTGACTTACATTAACATGAGCTACTTCTCTTTGTCTCTTAAAACATCTGTGGTAACTGTTACATTAACATGAGCTACTTCTCTTTGTCCCTTAAAACATCTGTGGTGACTGTTACATTAACATGAGCTACTTCTCTTTGTCCCTTAAAACATCTGTGGTGACTGTTACATTAACATGAGCTACTTCTCTTTGTCCCTTAAAACATCTGTGGTAACTGTTACATTAACATGAGCTACTTCTCTTTGTCCCTTAAAACATCTGTGGTAACTGTTACATTAACATGAGCTACTTCTCTTTGTCCCTTAAAACATCTGTGGTGACTTACATTAACATGAGCTACTTCTCTTTGTCCCTTAAAACATCTGTGGTGACTGTTACATTAACATGAGCTACTTCTCTTTGTCCCTTAAAACATCTGTGGTGACTTACATTAACATGAGCTACTTCTCTTTGTCCCTTAAAACATCTGTGGTGACTGCCACACTAACATAAGCTACTTCTTTTTGTCCCTTAAAATATCCGTGGTGACTGCCACATTAACATGAGCTACTTCTGTTTGTCCCTTTGGCTCTTTATAAAGCATAGAGTCAGCAACCACTAGTCTTATGTCCTACTGCATGAAGCCTGCAACAACTTACTGTAGTAGTTTCTGTAACAATATGTTTGACATGCTGTGGTAGCCCAGCCTCCAGGGGCAACAACTTACAGTAGTAGTTTCTGTAACAATATGTTTGACATGCTGTGGTAGCCCAGCCTCCAGGGGCAACAACTTACAGTAGTAGTTTCTGTAACAATATGTTTGACATGCTGTGGTAGCCCAGCCTCCAGGGGCAACAACTTACAGTAGTGGTTTCTGTAACAATATGTTTGACATGCTGTGGTAGCCCAGCCTCCAGGGGCAACAACTTACAGTAGTAGTTTCTGTAACAATATGTTTGACATGCTGTGGTAGCCCAGCCTCCAGGGGCAACAACTTACAGTAGTGGTTTCTGTAACAATATGTTTGACATGCTGTGGTAGCCCAGCCTCCTGGGGCAACAACCTCATATTCAAATAGCACTAATCCTATTCTTTCTATGTCTCCACAGAGACCCCCCCCCCCCCCTAAATTAAACAGGTCTAACACAAACTAGAGGGTGACACACCTGTGGTGACAGCTGTCTTAACACAAAACTGATGGTTAAAGTTCTGTGTTGAGAGCTGATTTACTACACTTAACACAGACTGAAGACTAGCATCAAATAGTGTTTTAGACAATGTACCACTAACAATCAGCTCTCTTATGGCAGTATCTGCTACGACACTATCTTTACCTTCATATATGTATATATATATATGCAGTCTAGCCACCCTACCTCAAGTGGGAAGTATTTACAAAGGACCAAGTATCTAAAAATAAAATAACTTTAAAAATGTGTTCCCAGTTTTTTATTAATTTAAAATGAAAAAAAAAGAAGAAACTGTTATAATTTGTTCATTTTAACTTGAAAGATATGCATGGAGGCATATATATCTGGAGTCACCACCAACTAAGCACAATGCTATAGTATAACAATATGGAAGTAAACCTTTGTCTGTGAGGCTTATTACACCCTCATTGACTCTTGAAATAATTCACACATCTTCCCGGATTCCCTGTGTGTTGAAACATGTTGAGAACCCAGCATTGCGCACCAAGCTTAGAGGAGTAACTTCAGGGTACTGTGGCTTTTAACTGGTTGGCTTCATGCAGGAGAATATCACTATGGGCCCATGACTACATGGGGAGCTGAGAAGTGGCTCTGTGTAGGACGTGACAATATCTTGGAAGATCCCACAACAGAGCACAGTATTTAGCTCTGTGTAGGACGTGACAATATCTTGGAAGATCCCACAACACAGCACAGTATTTAGCTCTGTGTAGGACGTGACAATATCTTGGAAGATCCCACAACACAGCACAGTATTTAGCTCTGTGTAGGACGTGACAATATCTTGGAAGATCCCACAACACAGCACAGTATTTAGCTCTGTGTAGGACGTGACAATATCTTGGAAGATCCCACAACACAGCACAGTATTTAGCTCTGTGTAGGACGTGACAATATCTTGAAAGATCCCACAACAGAGCACAGTATTTAGCTCTGTGTAGGACGTGACAATATCTTGGAAGATCCCACAACACAGCACAATATTTAGCTCTGTGTAGGACGTGACAATATCTTGGAAGATCCCACAACACAGCACAGTATTTAGCTCTGTGTAGGATGTGACAATATCTTGGAAGATCCCACAACACAGCACAGTATTTAGCTCTGTGTAGGACGTGACAATATCTTGGAAGATCCCACAACACAGCACAGTATTTAGCTCTGTGTAGGACGTGACAATATCTTGGAAGATCCCAAAACAGAGCACAGTATTTAGCTCTGTGTAGGACGTGACAATATCTTGGAAGATCCCACAACAGAGCACAGTATTTAGCTCTGTGTAGGATGTGACAATATCTTGGAAGATCCCACAACACAGCACAGTATTTAGCTCTGTGTAGGACGTGACAATATCTTGGAAGATCCCACAACACAGCACAGTATTTAGCTCTGTGTAGGACATGACAATATCTTGGAAGATCCCAGAACAGAGCACAGTATTTAGCTCTGCATATTTACAGAGCCCCCTGAGTTGGCAGGGAATGCACAGTATGCTACGTGCTTCTTCCTCCTAGCTTGGGACCAGATGATGATCATAAATGCAAGCCAAACTGGAGAAACTTGAGCTGAGGACTTCAACTCAGCATGTTTCGTAATGGCAGAAAAGCCACAGGACAAGCCTAGATCGACAGTCTAGTTAATACCACCAAGTCTTCTATGGCTTATTGGCTGCAAAAGAACAGGAAGCTTAGCAGCCCTAGTTAAACAACAACAACCTAGGTGAAAAATTATTTTTCCCTCCACCACCTAGAGATCTACCAAATGATCTCCTGGCATCTACAGGCAGCTCAAGATCGACCCCTGGTCTAGATAATACTAAGGAGTCTTTAACTTGGTACTGGCTGCAAAAGATCGAGAAGCTCAGCAGCCCTAGTTCTTCTTTCTTCTTTGATCCATAGCCACCAACTGTCAAAGCAGTCAGTGGCCATCACGCCTGGTGGCGTCTTGTAGGGCAGCAACAAACTGATTCCACTTTGCTCGGTCGGCGGCCATCCTTTGTACAGTGCCCCAACTCTGACTAGTGCCCTAGTTAAACAACAGCAACTACAATTTGAGAAATAATACTGCAATAAATTGTTGCAGTAATAAAGTCACCAAAATGTTCAACTATAAGTGTCTCTCCAGCCTTCTCTCTATGTGTTCTTTTGTCTCTCCCTACCTCTCTTACCAACAACAACAACAACAAGGCATTAATGACAGTCTATAAGACAACTAATCAACATCAAGTCATGACACAAGAAGGTAAGTCTGAACAATGAGAGACAACATGTTGTGACCTGTTGAGAATCTTGCTGACACATCCATGTGACACCTGTAACTGCCGGCTGATCTCACACGGTCGGATGCCCTGGAGTGCCAGCTGTAAGATCTGAACCCTCAGGTGGTCAGGCAGGGGTCGGCCATTGGTAAACTCACGACCATACTGATTGATGTTCCTTCCACCTGGCAATCAACAGCACATTATTTAACATATATGATCATAATAAAGTTTCAGTCTGGATTTATTTATAATAGGTGGCTGAACGTAGTCTCTGCAGAGACATAGAAGGAACAGTGAATGGGGTAGCAACCATGTAATGTTGAAGGAGGTGTGAAACAAGAAGTCCAAAAGTGCATGTGTGTAATGGTAAAGTCTTTTCATGGGGAGGCCTGCAGAAATGCTGACACCATGCTCCTTCAGGAGCAAAACAAAGCAGAAGATGTAGAACTACTGAAGTTTCTGATCAGAGAATGACGCACTATTGCTAAAGTCTCAATTCAAATAAGGAATTGTCCCTATTAAAGTCTGAATTCACTTGATGAATCTTCACTATTAAAGTCTGAATTCACATGAGGAATCTTCCAGTATTAAAGTCAGAATTTACATGAGGAATCTTCACTATTCAAGTCTGAATTCACATGAGGAATCTTCACTATTAAAGTCTGCATTCAAGTAAGGAATCTTCACTGCTAAAGTCTGCATTCAAATGAGGAACCTTCTCTACTAAAGCATTCAAAATTGAGAACCTTCACTACTGACACTCAAACTGAGAATCTTCACTACTAAAGTACTCAAACTGAGAATCTTCACTACTAAAGTACTCAAACTGAGAATCTTCATTACCAAAGTCTGCATTCAAATTGAGAATTTTCCCTATTAAAGTCTGCACTGAAATTAGGATTAAGTGGAAGAAATAAAACTACTTACAACTATGAAGTGTGGAAACAGTTAACACACGAACACATTTGATTTTTCAGGCCCATCTAATGTTTCTGCCCTTCATTTCTCTCATCTTGTAAACTGTCTCCATTCATTCTCACATGTATTTTAACTATTAATTTACAGGCATGCAACATTATACAGGTAATATAGCAGCAGATTCCTATTTACAGTATCTAATCATAATCAAGAAATAAAGTTTAATCACAACAGGACACATGAGCAAGTACATGCCAGCAGGTAGCTTGACAACGACATGAAATTTTAAAACAGCATAGACAAAATTTGTAAATTAATCCCTATGCATAAACTAAAAAAAAAAACAACAGATTTTTTTAAAAAACCTATTGATATCCCAATATGAATCAAAGTCAAAGATAACACAAGCACTGACCAGATCTGAAAGAGGGATATGTGAATACCAAATTAAGACAAATAATCCTGAAGTCTGCATTCAGGAAAGATCCCTATAAAGATACAAACTAAAATTTGGAAGAAATCACTCGTAAAGTCTGCTGCACTAAACTAAGGAAAGGTTATCAATGGTGCTAGCTCGCACAGGTTATCAATGGAGCTAGCTAGCACAGGTCATCAATGGAGCTAGCTAGCACAGGTCATCAATGGAGCTAGCTAGCACAGAATTAAGGAAAACCTGTACTGAATTTAGACACAAAAATCACTGCTAGAATGTGCAACTGACATTAAGAGACAAAACTGCACAACGTCTGCATTCATATCATACAAGATGACTGTTAAAGTCTACAGTCAAATTAGAAAAGATGACTGTTAAAGTCTACAGTCAAATTAGAAAAGATGACTGTTAAAGTCTACAGTCAAATTAGAAAAGATTATTGCTAGAATTAGGACCCCAATTAGACAACGTCAGTGAAAGAATTTCAATTGAAATTAGGAAGTAATGAAAAGAAGAAAACAAAATGGGCCCTTACTACCAGAGTGACGAGTCCGACTCTTCCCTTCTTTCTTGGCAGAATCTGATCCATCATCATCCATGTAACTGTCATCCAGGTCAAAACTGTCATCACTGCCATCCTCTCCCATCATTCCAGCACCACTTATACCACCTGAGGAAGACAACGCTGCCCCACTCCCTGTACTGTTGTCTCCTTCCTTCCCCTCACCAGCCTAGACAGAAGACATAATACAAGTTAGCCTGGAATACAGTCTTAAAGAAGGGTTATCTGCCCTGACCTGCCACTTTATCTAGCCCCAGGGATTTACAATCATCAACCAGAAATCCCCACATGTGGCCACACATGCTGTAGCCAGGTCCCGTAACAAATGCCCACATATGCCCACACATGCTGTAACCAGGTCCCCTAACTAATGCCCACATGGTGCTGACACATGCTGTAGCCAGGTCTCCTAACAAATGCCCACATGGTGCCCACACATGCTGTAGCCAGGTCCCCTAACAAATCCCCACATCGTACCCACATGCTGTAACCAGGTCCCCTAATAAATGCCCACATGGTGCCCACACATGATGTAACCAGGTCCCCTAACAAATCCCCACATCGTACCCACACATGCTGCAGCCAGGTCCCGTAACAAATGCCCACATGGTGCCCACACATGCTGTAACCAGGTCCCATAATAAATGCTCACACCATGCCCACACATGCTGTAACCAGGTCCCCTAACAAATCCCCACATCGTACCCACACATGCTGTAACCAGGTCCCCTAAAAAATGCCCACATTGTGCCCACACATGCTGTAGCCAGGTCCCCTAACAAATCCCCACATTGTGCTCACATATGCTGTAACCAGGTCCCCTTATAAATCCCCACACCATGTCCACATATGCTGTAACCAGGTCCCCCCTAACAAATGCCCACACAGTGCCCACACATACTGTAACCAGGTTCCCCCCTAACAAATGCCCACACCATGCTGCAACCAGGTCCCCTAACAAATGCCCACATCATGCCCACACATGCTGTAACCAGGTCCCCTAACAAATGCCCACACTGTGCCTACACATGCTGTAGCCAGGTCTTCTAACAAATGCCCACACATGCTGTAGCCAGGTCTTTTAACAAATATCCACACCATACCCACACATGCTGTAGCCAGGTTTTTTAACAAATGTCCACACCGTGCCCACACATGCTGTAGCCAGGTCTTCTAACAAATGTCCACACCGTGCCCACACATGCTGTAGCCAGGTCTTCTAACAAATGTCCACACCATGCCCACACATGCTGTATGTAGCCAGGTCTTCTAACAAATGTCCACATCGTGCCCACACATGCTGTAGCCAGGTCTTCTAACAAATGCTCACATTGTGCCCACACATGCTGTAGCCAGGTCCCCTAACAAATGCCCACACATGCTGTAACCAGGTCCCCTAACAAATCCGCACACTATGCCCACAGATGCTGTAGCGAGGTAACCTAACAAATTCCCACATCGTGCCCACACATGCTGTAACCAGGTCCCCTAACAAATCCCCACACTGTGCCCACACATGTTGTAGCCAGGTCCCCTAACAAATCCCCACACTGTGCCCACACATGCTGTAACCAGGTCCTCTAACAAATCCCCACATCGTGCCCACACATGCTGTAGCCAGGTCCCGTAACAAATCCCCACATTGTGCCCACATATGCTGTAGCCAGGTCCACTAACAAATCCCCACATCATGCTGTAGCCAGGTCCCTTAACAAATCCCCACACTGTGCCCACACATGCTGTAGCCAGGTCCCCTAACAAATCCCCACACTGTGCCCACACATGCTGTAGCCAGGTCCCCTAACAAATCCCCACACAATGCCCACACAAGCTGTAGCTAGGTCACCTAACAAATCCCCACATTGTGCCCACACATGCTGTAGCCAGGTCCCCTGACAAATCCCCACATTGTGCCCACACATGCTGTAGCCAGGTCCCCTAACAAATCCCCACACTGTGCCCACACATGCTGTAGCCAGGTCCCCTAACAAGTCCCCACATCGTGCCCACACATGCTGTAACCAGGTCCCCTAACAAATCCCCACACTGTGCCCACACATGTTGTAGCCAGGTGCCCTAACAAATGCCCATATCATGCCCACACATGCTGTAGCCAGGTCCCCTAACAAATGCCAATATAGTGCCCCCACATGCTGTAGCCAGGTCCCCTAATGTCCACATGGTGCCCACACATGCTGTAACCAGGTCCCCTAACAAATGCCCACATGGTGCCCACACATGCTGTAGCCAGGTCCCCTAACAAATGCCCACATGGTGCCCACACATGCTGTAACCAGGTCCCCTAACAAATCCCCACACTGTGCCCACACCCTGTAGCCAGGTCCCCTAACAAATGCCCACATCATGCCCACACATGCTGTAGCCAGGTCCCCTAACAAATGCCCACATCATGCCCACACATGCTGTAACCAGGTCCCCTAACAAATGCCCACACTGTGCCCACACATGCTGTAACCAGGTCCCCTAACAAATGCCCACATCATGCCCACACATGCTGTAACCAGGTCCCCTAACAAATGCCCACATGGTGCCCACAGATGCTGTAACCAGGTCCCCTAACAATTGCCCACATTGTGCCCACAGATGCTGTAGCCAGGTCCCCTAACAAATGCCCACATGGTGCCCACACATGCTGTAACCAGGTCCCCTAACCATGAATTGCAAATATAATTTCTGACCATTTCCCCTTATTGCTCCATACAGAACATGGTGGCACCACCACAGCTGGTTCCCTTACAGTAAACCTGCTCTTCACCAACAGCTCTTTGCTGTGTTGGTTTATGTAGCAATGTATTGTATATGATGAGGTTGCCAGCCCCATACACTACCTCCTATTGTCGTTGCCTGTGACCAGTATTCACATACAACTCACATATATGTTTATACAGTCCTGTAGCCCAGTGTGACATACGACTGACATATATGTTTATACAGTCCTGTAGCCCAGTGAAAAACAGGTCAATAGATTCAAATCTCTGGGCACATTAATAACAATGGATGGAAGATGCATCTCAGAAGTGAAGAGCAGAATAGCTCAGGCAAAAACAGCATTCTATAAAATGTATTTAATGCAATGGTTCTTTGTTAATGGAAGTAAGAAAGAGAGGTCTTCATTGTTATATAGAACCAATCCTGACATATGGGAGTGAGTCATGGACAATTAGTAAACAAATAAGGAAGGCACTAGAGGTCACAGAGATGTGGTTTTACAGAAGAATGTTAAAAATGCCATGGACAGCCAAAAAGAGTAAGGAGGATGTCCTGAGAGAGACCAATGCACAAAGGAAACTTATATCACAAGTTAGAAAGAAGTTATCCACTTTTTTGGGGCATGTTATGAGAAGAGGAAAGCTGGAATATATCGTAACAACAGGTAAGACTGAAGGAAAAAGAGACAGGGGAAGATAACGAATGTAAATACTGTACAGTTTGACATCGTGGCATGGAAGGAGGTCAATGACAGAAATGATGAATTGTACTGCAGACAGGCAGCTGTGGAGAGACATGATCTCCTACACCTTTAGGCATAGTACTTGAAAAAAAAGTAGCCCAGTGAATCTCTTTAACTGTCTAGGCTTGATTTATGTACTAGCTTTAGTTAGCAATGAAACACACTACACCAAACAGTTTCCGCAATATTTTTCCACCACTTGTCCAATAGGGAGACAATTTCTGATGATCAGATTGCCTCCTGTTGTAATGCTCTGTACAGAGTTTCTTATCATATGGTTGTCTTCTTCAGCATATCCCAAGACATACTCACCTTTTCATATCATCCTCTAATAATCTTCTCCTTATTTTCTAGGTCATTCCTTCAGCGTTTTCTTCTTGTTTGTTCCATCTAAAGACACAAATCCTGGTCTTCCGCATGAACAGCAGGGCTGCTAACAACTTTACTGAGAAGAGGTCAAGTGATGTTTTTTTTTTTCAGACTGAAAACTGGAGACTTACATATACCACCTGGTCAACAAATTAAAAAATTGGGCAAACAGACGTGTGTGTGGATGTGGGAATGACAAGCAAACAATAGAACATGTCCTCCCAGAATGTCAGCTCTATCAGAGTAGACAACTGGAAGTATATCTGAGGGGGAAACTGTTTGGCCATGACAGAAGTCTATGACAGACCACCAACTTTAGGTCAGATGTGATTATATGTGAAGCCCCGTCCTCAGAAGAGACCCAGATGCCATCACATGAACAGCTATGCTATGGACCCCTGAAGGGAAGCGAAAGAGAGGCTGACCAAAAACAACTTGGTGGAGAACTGTGGAGGCCGAGATGCAAAGAATGAACCAGAGTTGGGGCACTGTACGAAGGATGGCCGCCGACCAAACAAAGTGGAGGCAATTTGTTGCTGTCCTACAAGACGCCACCAGGTGTTATGGCCACTGACTGCTTTGACAGTCGGCGGCTAAGGATCAAAGAACGGGAATGAGAAAAGTGTTATATTATAAGATATGCACACACACACACAAAAAACACAATGACAACAAAACATTCACCTGGTGGGACAAGAGTCCTGGTGCCCCAGATGATACCAGCTGTTGCTGCTGCAGCAATTGTTGTTGAAGCTGGAGGTAGTGCAGATATGGCTGGGGGATGACCAACTGTGAGCCTGCAGTGATGGGGACACTGCTGACATCCACAGGTTCTTTCTGACCTGACCTGCTGTCAGAAGGTGATGTTTTCCTGCCATCCTTTTTATTATCTGCCACCGCTGCTGCTGCTGCCAGTGATGATGACAAAGATGATGCTACTAATGATGTTGTAGCTGATGAAGAGGATGATAATGTTGATGATGCTAGTACTGATGTTGATGCTGCATCTGCTGATACCACCTGCTGTGTGGACATCTGCTCTATTTGGACACGGTCTGCACTGTTGGCCTGGTTGACTCTTCACGACCACAGACATTCACCAAGTCAAGTTACAGAATATACAAGATGTGCTCTCTGTTGAGGAGGGAAAAACAGCAGATGTTAATAGTGGTAAGAATGTCCAAGTGTCAAACATCTTGATAAAAACCATCATAGTCCTTGACCTTTGACTGTCTTAGAGCTGAAGCTGGTCCTAACACAGGAAGAGCCTGCACCAAAGGATTCATGTGTTCCTGCAGTAGTAGGTGCTGTAACAATCTTGTTTTACGTGATCAAGTTGCCAGATGCAAGTACAACCTCATGTTAGTCACTTTTTTATGGCATGCCTGACAGTCGGAGGCTAAGGATCGAAGAAAAAAAGGAAGAAGAGGGAGAAAGCTTTACTCTTTCTTGTGAGACACCCTCCTAAGAGCTTCATGAGACACCATCCTAGGAGCTTCATGAGACACCATCCTAGGAGCTTCATGAGACCATGATGAACAGTATGCCCCAATAACTAACAATTTTGTACTTCCAGACACTGAAATATTGGTATTACATAAAGATCATCCAAATATTTTTGCAAAGTTTAAAATTTAAAAAAATTATTACAGTAAAGCAACATAATAAAACTGTAGACTTGTTTGAAGAAAACTATGTGTCCGAAATGTCACACCCTCAGAAAACTAAGTTTTCAAAGTTTTGTCATATCAATGTTTTAGAGTTCTAACTAAAGTCATCAGTCCTGAACTATAGAATGATCAAGTGATAGCTGTACACTCAGACCTGACAATCTTGTCAAGCCCGCCTACAGCCTCTTAAAAGTAATATCTTCAATGCTGCCTATATCTAATGCTGGGGTGAGGTCTGAGGAAAATAGCAGAGGTAAACTGTCTTATCTTCTTCCTTCTTCCTCGTTCGCCCTGAAAAGGACGGTGGTCGCGTTGTGTCTGTTTGCGCCTAAGCTGTGATATCTGCACCTTTCGGTCGACACATCCGACTTCTGCACGGCATTTTTTAGGGACCGGGTTTGCCTTCCTATTTCGATCCGCACTCGCTCAGCCAGACTGCACTCTGCAGACTGTTTCCAGGACCACCACGTGGAGGTGGAGTGCGGTCTTGACCAGCTCTGGTTTGCTGGTCCTGACGCAAGCAGTCAAGCTATGAGTCGCTGACTGCGTTCACTATTGCTGTGTCTTTGGGTCCCAAAAACTGTCTTATGACCTTCAAACACTACAGGCCTTTGATTAACTCATGTTCTCTAATTCCTAATTGAGGGACCCACTTCAAAAGCTGACAATTATATATATATATATATATATATATATATATATATATATATATATATATATATATATATATATATATATATATATATATATATATACATATATGTATGCTGGACAAGTAAGACACTGAAGATGGATATGACACACACTAAGGAAACCTGCTGATAGCATTACAAGGCAGTCTTCTTCTGGAACCACCAGTGTACGTGAGGCAGTGGGCAGACCAAAACACAGACACAGAGAACAGACATGGAGACTGAAACGAAGGGAATGAATAAGACAAGTAAAGACCTTGAACTGACAGCGAGTGACAGCAGGACTTGTCCTGTCCAAGGCCTATGCTCCTTGTCGAGCTGAAGGGTAGTAGTAGTGATGATGATGTGGAAAGACATTCTGATATAATCGACAAATCCATGCACATAGTAAGTGGTTGAACGTGATGCACTACATGTTAACAAAGCAAACACTAAGGGAAGGAAAAATGTTTCAGAGCAGGTCATATGTTTCAAATGCATTTTAAATGTACTTCTCATTAGATCATCTCATGACTTATATCATCTAGAGCACAGGTTCTCATTAGATCATCTCATGACTTATATTATCTAGAGCACAGGTTCTCATTAGATCATCTCATGACTTATATCATCTAGAGCACAGGTTCTCATTAGATCATCTCATGACTTATATCATCTAGAGCACAGGTTCTCATTAGATCATCTCATGACTTATATTATCTAGAGCACAGGTTCTCATTAGATCATCTCATGACTTATATCATCTAGAGCACAGGTTCTCATTAGATCATCTCATTACTTATATCATCTAGAGCACAGGTTCTCATTAGATCATCTCATGACTTATATCATCTGGAGCACAGGTTCTCATTAGATCATCTCATGACTTATATCATCTAGAGCACAGGTTCTCATTAGATCATCTCATTACTTATATCATCTAGAGCACAGGTTCTCATTAGATCATCTCATTACTTATATCATCTAGAGCACAGGTTCTCATTAGATCACCTCATGATTTATATCATCTGGAACACAGGTTCTCATTAGATCATCTCATGACTTATATCATCTAGAGCACAGGTTCTCATTAGATCATCTCATTACTTATATCATCTAGAGCACAGGTTCTCATTAGATCATCTCATTACTTATATCATCTGGAGCACAGGTTCTCATTAGATCATCTCATGACTTATATCATCTAGAGCACAGGTTCTCATTAGATCATCTCATTACTTATATCATCTAGAGCACAGGTTCTCATTAGATCATCTCATGACTTATATCATCTGGAGCACAGGTTCTCATTAGATCATCTCATGACTTATATCATCTAGAGCACAGGTTCTCATTAGATCATCTCATTACTTATATCATCTAGAGCACAGGTTCTCATTAGATCATCTCATTACTTATATCATCTGGAGCACAGGTTCTCATTAGATCATCTCATGACTTATATCATCTGGAGCACAGGTTCTCATTAGATCATCTCATGACTTATATCATCTAGAGCACAGGTTCTCATTAGATCATCTCATTACTTATATCATCTAGAGCACAGGTTCTCATTAGATCATCTCATTACTTATATCATCTAGAGCACAGGTTCTCATTAGATCATCTCATTACTTATATCATCTGGAGCACAGGTTCTCATTAGATCATCTCATGACTTATATCATCTAGAGCACAGGTTCTCATTAGATCATCTCATTACTTATATCATCTAGAGCACAGGTTCTCATTAGATCATCTCATTACTTATATCATCTAGAGCACAGGTTCTCATTAGATCACCTCATGATTTATATCATCTAGAGCACAGGTTCTCAACTTTTTTTTGGGGGTCATGGACCCCCCCCTTCTGAGCCCCATTGACCTCTGTGGCCCCACCCTCATAGTCGCTGTTAGCTGGAAAAAAGATCTTGACTATTTTACTGTGGCCCCATAGAAATCTGGCATGGCCTTTATGGCCCACGTTTAGAACCACTAATCTAGAGCACCAGATAGAAGCTGAACATGTATAATAAAAGGTAGTCCTCCAGCACTATCACAGTGGAGTCAAGTAGTCAAGGCTTCACTAAACTAGGTCTCACATTTATGAGGTGGGGTCACCAGTTGCCTTCCTTGGTGCCTTAGCCTTCCCTAACTCTAGACAAGATTCAGGCATGCATTTACAGCTGGTTACTGGAAGGCGATACTATCTGGTTTCTTACACAGTAACTCTGCCTCAAGAAGTAAGAGCTCTAACTACTTCACCACAATGCCCTGAACATGAATAAGAAGCAGAAATCTCAAAATGTGTTTTTAACCAAATAAGAACTTTTTATCTGCCTGACATATGCTGATAAGTTATCAGGTCGCAGGTAAACAGTCCTGTAAGATAATAAAGTCATTACACTAAAAGATGTGAAAATAAATAAATACTTACATACAAACTTCACCAACCTACAAACCTAGAACTAACAAATATTCACCACCACACAAAAGATCTACAAACCTAGAACTAACAAACATTCACCACCACACAAAAGATCGACAAACCTAAAACTAACAAACATTCACCACCACACAAAATATCTAAACCTAGAACTAACAAACATTCACCACCACACAAAAGATCTACAAACCTAAAACTAACAAACATTCACCACCACACAACATATCTACAAACCTAGAACTAACAAACATTCACCTCCACACAAAAGATCTACAAACTGAGAATAAACAAACATTCACCACCACACAAAAGATCTACAAACCTACAACTAACAAACATTCACCACCACACAAAAGATCTACAAACCTAGAACTAACAAACATTCACAAACACACAAAATATATATAAACCTAGAACTAACAAACATTCATCAACACACAAAATATCTACAAACCTAGAACTAACAAACATTCACCAGCACACAAAAGATCTACAGACCTGGCACTAACAAACATTCACAAACATGCAAAAGATCCAGAGACCTGGCACCAACAAACATTCACCACCACATAAAAGATCTATACACCTAGAACTAACAAACATTCACCAACACACAAAAGATCTACAAACCTAAAACTAACAAACATTCACAAACACTTACAAAATCTAGAGACCTGGGACTAACAAACATTCACAAACACACAAAAGATATAGAGACCTGGCACTAACAAACATTCACAAACACACAAAAGATCTAGAGACCTGGCACTAACAAACATTCACAAACACACAAAAGATCTAGAGACCTGGGACTAACAAACATTCACAAATACACAAAAGATCTATAGACCTGGCACTAACAAACATTCACAAACAGCCAAAAGATCTAGAGACCTGGCAATAACAAACATTCACAAACACACACAAAATCTAGAGACCTGGTACTAACAAACATTCACAAACACACACAAAATCTAGAGACCTGGCACTAACAAACATTCACAAACACACAAAAGATCTAGAGACCTGGCACTAACAAACATTTACAAACACACAAAAGATCTAGAGACCTGGGACTAACAAACATTCACAAACACACAAAAGATCTAGATACCCTGCACTAACAAATACACAAAAGATCTAGAGACCTGGCACTAACAAACATTCACAAACACACAAAAGATCTAAAGACCTGGCACTAACAAACATTCACAAACACACAAAAGATCTAGATACCTGGCACTAACAAACATTCACAAACACACAAAAGATCTAGATACCTGGGACTAACAAACATTCACAAACACACAAAAGATCTGGAGACCTGGCACTAATAAACTTTCACAAACACTCTAAAAATCTAGAAACCTTGGACTAACAAACATTCACCAACACACAAAAGATCTAGAGACCTGGGACTAACAAACATTCACAAACACACAAAAGATCTGGAGACCTTGCACTTACAAACATTCACAAACACACAAAAGATCTAGAGACCTGGCACTAACAAACATTCACAAACACACAAAAGATCTAGAGACCTGGTACTAACAAACATTAAAAAACACAAAAGATCTCGAGACCTAGAACTAACAACCATTCACAAACACACACAAAATCTAGAGACCTTGTACTAACAAACATTCACAAACACACACAAAATCTAGAGACCTGACACTAACAAACATTCACAAACAAACAAAAGATCTATAGATCTGGAACTAACAAACATTCACAAACGCACAAAAGATCTATAGATCTGGCACTAACAAACATTCACAAACACACAAAAGATCTAGAGACCTGGTACTAACAAACATTAAAAAAACACACACAAAAGATCTAGAGACCTAGAACTAAGAACCATTCACAAGCACACAAACGATCTAGAAGCTTAGAACTAACTATGGAGTCAAGACACCGTCCTGCTTTCTGGGCCCATGTCACTGACTGTATTTATTGTTTGATCCCCTGCAACTGAACCCATTAAGATGAAAACCAAACCTGTGTCCTGGGTTGAGTTTATGGCTTTGTCCTGCCAGCATGAAAGATGATAAATTAGAGCTTCAATCGATGGAGGGGAACAGCATGGCCTGTGACCACAACAAGTGTGTGAATATTGATTGCCACAACTGTCTTATGACCTTCAAACACTACAGGCCTTTGATAACCTCGTGTGCTCTAATTCCTAATTGAGGGACCCACTTTTTTTTTTAAGTCTGGTTCCTTCTTTAATGCAATTCTAACCACTCCCACTGATTGATTTCTGCTGTAATACTGCCCGTGCTAATGCCTGTGTCTTTTTCTTTAAGTACCATGCCTTGTGGTATAGGGGATCATGTCTCTCCACAACCTCCTGTCCCCAGTACTGTTTATCAGTTGTGTTGTAGAATTATTCCCATGTCAAATTGTCCAGTATGTTGTGTGATGTTTTATTGCGTCAATCTTTCCTGTTGTTACAACATATTCCATTTACAAGTGTTATGAGCTGGAATACGTTGTAACAACAGGAAAGATTGAAGCTATAAAACATACAGACATTTCAGCTCATAACATGCCCACAGAGAGTGGACTGCTTCAAGCTTCCATTGTAGAATGACCACTGTGTCAGGATGACCTTATTTAGTTTTGTCATGATGTTCTTAACAACCACATCTCTGGGGCCTTCAGGCATTTTCTTGTTTCTTGACTAATTGTCCATGATTCACTTCTGCATGTCACGACTGGCTCTATATAACACTGAACAACTCTTGTCCTTGACTCCATTGACAACAATTTGTTAGATTATATGTTTTTTCAGTTTACGGTAGCAACTTCTCGCAGCCCTACATCATCCTGCAGCCATGCCATCGCTCTCCATCTGTCAACATTGGTCAAGCGTCTTCACTGAGCCATGGCTAAAATGGTAAATGTTACAAACATACCCATTGCCCGTTCCTTCCAAAAAGTGGGTGACATGTGTTCACTATAGTCACGACTTGCACGTGAAAAGCAAATTTCAGCAATGTTATCAACAGGCTTTGCCATAGGAAGCATTTTCAAACATGCATTATTTCCCTTTCCACCACGTACATTTGATTGACCTTGGAGGTACACACACGTAAAACAGATTTGATTTATTGTGAGATTAACATACATTGTTTAAGCATGCAACAAAATGCAGCAAACCTTTTTTCACTGAGTGTTCAGGTTTTTAAAAAAACAGCTTAGTTGAAATGACCTAAAAATTTAAAGTGGCCTTTAACTTTTTTTTGAGCAGTATATATGCACTAATGTAGATAACATAGCTTTATAAAAAATTCCCCCGAATTATCTTTCCCCGAAACAGGTACACCGGTAAAACGAAACTTTTATAATATATAGAACACTGCTCAAACTTCCAAAATATATACCGGCACTTAGATGTACGTCTCTTGGCAAACATTGTAAGAAATCATCAAAGTACGCTAAGAAATATCTTATAATTTCATTGTCATAACTCACAAGTCTACAGGCTAAACGGTTACTTGTTATACTCGTAAAATATAGAAGCACATAACCCGGCGAAAGTCAAGACGATAATCGCGGACGCACACGCACACCCACTGTCACCCGGCAGAACTTTAATCACATGGAAGTACTGAGTTCAAATTTTGACAAGTGTACCATTAAACGAAGTCCACTAGTGCACGCACGTGTGTACAGGCGCGTGCATGCATGATGAGCGGCTACACAACCATACTGCATCAAGAATAAACAAACAAGAAACAAGGCATCAAACTGAAACGAGACGAAGAACAGAGTGTGTGAAATCCCCCAACTCCGAGCAAACAAGCCAAGGACCATGCGTTCGCTCCGGTGAAGGCAAGACGGGTGATAGACAGACAGTGGAAGAAAGAGACCAGAGATAGTGCAGAGATAAAAGGAACGTAGTTACCGATCTCAGGCATGGTGTGACGGTGAAGTTCGGATCTCCTACAGGTTACTTCAATGGAGCGTTCACAAACACAACTTTAGATGGCTGGATTTCTGCGACGTCATTATGTGTGATCAACTAACAGGGGTCACACACAATTAACCTAATTTCTCTCTCTCTCTTTTTCTCTCTCTAACTCTCTCCCTATTGCTGTCACTTTCTATCTGTCTCTGTCTGTGTGTGTGCGTGCGTGTCTGTGTGTGTGTTCTATTACGGATTGAAATGTTAATATTTAATAATTATTGATGAAGTTAAGAATGTATTAATGTGAAAACACTTTGAGATTTGAATTATTTCAGGGCAGAAACGTGAAATGGCAATTTTTTATCCTGATGAAATAAAGATTTCGTTTATTCGCTCTCTCTCTCTCTTTCTCTACTTGCCTGCCTGTCCGTCCGTTCGTCTACCTACCTACTTACATGTTTATCTATCTCCTGAGACCATTTAATCTTTTCACAGCGAGATTACTAACCCAGCAGCGTTCCAGTACGCGCGACCCTGGGCGTATCTTCTCACCTCTTCTTCAATCCAACAGGAGGTACTGCCGTAGGGTAGTGAGGTGTTCGAGACTGTATTATATTAGCTCCAGCTTTATGAGGTGGGATAAGCAGTTCTCTCTCTCGCTGCCTTTGCTTTCCCTAATTCAAGAGCACACAGTGTGTACCCATTTACAGCTGGATAGACTGCAACGTGGCACTACCAGATTAAAACCTCTCTCTCTCTCACACACACATACAGAATGGTGCAGCAGCAGTAGTGGATGTATCACGTGATGTTAATGTTGTTGTTTGGGTGCACAGATTTCCTGCAGCACCGAGATAAGGAGCTTGTTGTTATTGAAGGTCTTCAGCAGATCTTATTTCTTGTTCAGGAACTACAACACCAATAAGTAACTACATTACAGGAGAAGTATGAAACACCTCGAATGATGGGGACTTAGACATATGAGAGTGACTGTGCCGGGTCAATGAAAACTAGCACACCATTTATAATGTTTACTGCGCCACAACTACTGGAAGAAACACCAGCTTCCAAGACACCACTTACCAGAAAACTTTCATAGCTGGAGACGGCAATGTCCATTTAACCATCATGGGGATGTAAGGTATACAATAAAACCAGGCAAAGTGCTAGAAGATATTTACAACACATCCAACCCGTACCTAATACTGAACACAAGGACAACCCCCACCCTTTAGCTCAGAACTACCTGCGCGGCCAACGGACCTTACCTTACCATGGTATCAGCCGATGTCGCAGATATCTGCATCTACAGATTCATTGAAGACGCTGGAAGCGAGAGCGGACCAATACCAGTTGTAAGAAAGACTCAACACATGCAGATAAGAGACAGGCCTTCTGGAGTTAAAAGACACACCTTCTGGAGTTAAAACACACACCTTCTGGAGTTATAACAAGGATAACTGAGCCAAATACGCACCACTTTCATATAGCAGTCAGCAACATCAACGTATTTAGGTACAACATGGAACAAATACAACAATTTCATAAAGACCATACTGGAAGCACTAACATAACAATATCAAAAAGCAGCATAGAAAACATTGCTACAGATCAATGAAAACATTGTTACAGATCAAAGAAAACATTGCTACAGATCAATGAAAACATTGTTACAGATCAAAGAAAACATTGTTACAGATCAAAGAAAACATTGTTACAGATCAAAGAAAACATTGTTACAAATCAAAGAAAACATTGTTTACAGATCAAAGAAAACATTGTTACAGATCAAAGAAAACATTATTACAGATCAAAGAAAACATTGTTACAGATCAAAGAAAACATTGTTTACAGATCAAAGAAAACATTGTTACAGATCAAAGAAAATATTGTTACAGATCAAGGATAAGCCAGAAACAAGGATGGAAAAAAGAACTCAGCACAGTGAACAAAATGTTTTATAACAAACTCACATCACAAGTAACGTATCACATTACGGCATTAAAGAAATAAAACTGAGTACAAACATGTAAAAAATGTAGGATTACAGAAAGATGGGATAACGTGTGGCCACTCCTCCAGCATTCTGATGGAAACAGAAGAACAATCTAAAATCGTTAAGAGCACTAAGAAACAGAAGAACAATCTAAAATCGTTAAGAGCACTAAGAAACAGAAGAACAATCTAAAATCGTTAAGAGCACTAAGAAACAGAAGAACAATCTAAAATCGTTAAGAGCACTAAGAAACAGAAGAACAATCTAAAATCGTTAAGAGCACTAAGAAACAAAAGAACAATCTAAAATCGTTAAGAGCACTAAGAAACAAAAGAACAATCTAAAATCGTTAAGAGCACTAAGAAACAGAAGAACAATCTAAAATCGTTAAGAGCACTAAGAAACAGAAGAACAATCTAAAATCGTTAAGAGCACTAAGAAACAAAAGAACAATCTAAAATCGTTAAGAGCACTAAGAAACAAAAGAACAATCTAAAATCGTTAAGAGCACTAAGAAACAGAAGAACAATCTAAAATCGTTAAGAGCACTAAGAAACAAAAGAACAATCTAAAATCGTTAAGAGCACTAAGAAACAAAAGAACAATCTAAAATCGTTAAGAGCACTAAGAAACAAAAGAACAATCTAAAATCGTTAAGAGCACTAAGAAACAAAAGAACAATCTAAAATCGTTAAGAGCACCAAGAAACAGAAGAACAATCTAAAATCGTTAAGAGCACTAAGAAACAGAAGAACAATCTAAAATCGTTAAGAGCACTAAGAAACAGAAGAACAATCTAAAATCGTTAAGAGCACTGTCGTGAGAAATTCTAATCCACATATATAAATTAAAACGTAAATGTAAAGCCTAACGAATTACTTCAATAACAGGAAAGAGAAAAGGAAAAAAAGAACAGTGCTGTCACAATGACTGTACTCGAAATCCCCCTTGTTTTCTACTTCGTCTGCAAATTGTAACGTTTCACGTTGATAGTAAAGGCCTTCTGCAGCATACACGCGTTTCCCCAACACAATAAAATGTGTACTCCAATTCTAAGAAAAACCTTGAGATACGCAAGTTGACCTAGATTTAAAATTCCATTCATGTCTTTTTATACACTACGTAGCCAAAAAAAAAACGAAAGACAGATGGACTAAAGATAGAAAGAAGGGAGGGCTGAAAGAAGGGACACATGCAACACTAAACACGCGTCGCGCGATACACAATTGCTGCCATCACGCGTGTAAGGCCACCTGCACTAGCTTTTTTCAAATCGACAGTGAAAAAAAAACACTACCCATACCAGAGTTAGGTTTTAAAAAACTTACAAAATTCTTATTAGGAAATATGACATTATACTGGTTTACGTTTGAAAACATGACAGTACCCAGACACCCTAAAGTTTGGAAGTGAGGAGGTAGTAACAGCACGACTATCCTAGAAGAAAATGCATATTGGCTCCATTAAATATATATATTTGAGTTCCTTAGGACTTGCTGACAAATAATATGTTGAGTGTTACGCAAATAGTCTAGGAATTGACAAATTATAGCCAGAAGGAAATAGTGAGGGTGTCAGACAACACCAAATTCAGAATCGCTCAGTGGCAGATTTTCACCCCACCATGGTACGGGAAATGAGTCTCCATGTTAACTCCGATTTGATTGGAGCGCAACAAATGTAAGGCTAAACACGATTAGTCGGGCTATAAATACTAGTTTAGTTGTTAGGGGAAACGTGAGAAGGGTAATATTTTTTGAAAAGTAGGTAAACATGGCATGATTGGTTAGAGCTGCCAATATACTCAATTCAGGGCGTCTGTTCCGGGCCACATCTTGTAATAAACCTACTAAGAAACAGTGCGTTGAGCACCAGTGCATATTGTTATAAATAAAAGCCTGGGACATCGGCAGATCGAAGTTGTGCTATATTCATTGCCATTCAACGTCACTGTGTAATATTTCCATGAATTGTGGGACTGTGGTCCTAAAGCTATTGAGCAGTACCTGGTCAGAGCTTTGCTGAATCCAGAGGCGGACAGCATACTCCTTGGTCCATATAGCAAACAGTGAGGTGTCTCCAGAACACAGGGGAGCAATCAAGCAGAGGAGTCTTTTCCTGCCGCCATCACGAAAGTTAAGCCTATGTGGCCAGAGGAGCTCAACATTATGTATACCCTTTAAACGGACATTGTATTAAAATAAGAGGGGAAATTAATTGTTTTAATGAAAGGAACTGAGAACATCTCCAATACTAGTTCCAACAGAAACAAACACGTGAAGTCATGATGACACATAACAACATAGCTTAAAAAAAAAACCAGTATTACCTCATGTTACTACTACACAACTGACACACATATGATAATATTAATAAAATATGTCACTACAAGATTCATATTGATAAATTCTATATATATAACTTATAATTGAAATTGATTGTGATTCCTGGTTCACTTTGTATTTGAATCAGGACACATATATATTAATGAAAAGTACTTAATACATCTTGATATTTGAAAATTTACCAGTGACTCGTTTAAGATAGTCTCCTAGAATGTTTCATGTGTGTGAGTGTCACAGTGTTGTCTAGTGTGGTGGAATAAATTAAATTGTTTATCTGTCTGTTATTGTTGTGACTTACACTTCATCATTTACAAAACCCTAGACATTCAACGTAGTCATCACAATATTCCAGAATACTTCTGACTGAGGTATAAATATGTGGCAGCAAGTAAGGTTATCTGTAAAACACTACACCTATTAGATACAGATACCTTCACAGCTGATCTCAGTCAGTACACTAAGTCCCCTATAGATATTTATAAAATCCCACTTTACCACATATATTGGGGTCCGGTCCGGGATATTGAACTTTCTCCTGTTATATATATTGGGAATTATAAGAATTAAAAGGTATCCTTGGGTGGAATTAAATAAGGTTGAGCTCTCAGTGCCTGTGGTGTCATTAAATAAATAATTATAGATTATATTGTTTAGTTAGATATTATTTACATTTACCTGTTAGAAAATGGCGGACCTGGCCAAATTTCGATCTGCTGCTGTACAGACTGCGAAAGAGTAGGAATGGACGGGCAAATTATGATTTCTTATGTCACTGCTGAATGTGACAAATATATTGAATGGGAAGAAAGAAGATTAGAAAAAGAGGCCGAAAGAAAGTTAGAGGCTGAAAAGGAAATTAAGAAGATACAATTTGAGGCTGAGACTAAGAGGTTGCAGATTGAGGCTGAGGCTAAGAGGTTGCAGATTGAGGCTGACAAAGAGGCTAAAGCATTGGAAGCCGAGGAAAGAAGACAGGCTGCAGAAAGGGAAGCAGAAGAAAGAAGATTGACTGCAGAGAGGGAAGCAGAAAAGGAGGAGAAGAGATTACAAAGGGAACATGAGTTACGACTAAGGGAGTTTGAGTTTCAAGGCCATGCTCCTGAAAATGGTGCCAGTCCCTTTACCTCTGATGCCACTGCTAGCCAAGGAGCCTCAGCCTCAGCTATGAATTTTCATTTAGATCATTTTGTTGAGAAAGACGATGATATTGAGAGCTATCTAAATAGATATGAACTATTAGCTACCACAGATGGGTTAGAGAGAGAAAGGTGGAGCTTAAAGTTATCTCAAGGACTTCGTGGGGCAGCTTATGAAGTTTTTGCTAAAATGAGCAGAGGTGATCAGGAAAATTATGACATGCTAAAGCAGGCTCTTTTGTTAAGATATGAAAAGAACGCAGAATTTTATAGAAAAAAATTTAGGAATGCTAAACTACTGTCAGGTGAAACCTATCACCAGTTCTCTGCACGAATAGAGACATACTTGGAGAAATGGACTTCTCTGGGGAAAACCCAAGATCTTAAGGAAATGATCCTTATAGAACAATTAAGAGAGTCCATGGCTCCAGACCTGAGAAAGTTTCTCATGGAACAAGGTGCAGAGAGGCTGGGTGAGTTGCTAAATGTTGCTGAAAGGTATCAAGCAGCTCAAGCAGAGGTAACAGGTAATAAAAAGAAACAGGTGGATAATTTTAGGGCACCACAGAACTTTAATAAATTTGATCCTAGGGATCAAAACAAAGGTAAGCACCAGTTTGATAGGCCACGGTATGACAATAAAAATAAAACCCCACAATTCGATGAAAGGAAATATGATGAAAGAAAATCTTTCAACCAAGGAAAAAGGTGGCGTAAAAATTGTAAGATGAACAATCATGACACTGACCATTGTAGAAGGAAACCTCCTCATTGTGCTGCTATGACATCTGGGGAAAAGGAAAAAAAGGTCAAACCTGCAGAACTACAGGAACCATACCATCCCCCAGTGTGTGAAGATGTCATCTTTAATGGTGTCACTATAAGGTGTTTTTATGATACCGGTTTAGATTACGATTCCGTTGTGAGTTCTCACCTGGTGCAGGCCGATCAATACACCACAGAAACAGTGGAGATTCAAACTGCAACCAAGGATGTAGCTACCATGACACTTCCCGTCGCCCGGATAAAGGTGAAAACGCGATATGTGGAAGGAATCATAAAAGCAGCAGTGATAAATGAGCCAATCTACCCTCTGATATTGGGGTGTAGATATGTCTTCTTGGGGAATCCCAAGAGACCTGTGATATTGGCAACAGTGCAGACCAGATCACAGTCTAAAAAGGAGGAGGATAATCCAATAAATACTCATCCAGATGAGATGAAAAAGGCACAGGCTGAGGACAAAACACTCAAGCCGTGTTTCAAGAAGTTGCCCAAATCTCATACATCTCCAGGCAAGGGAGAGTTTTATATGAAGAACAAGCTGATATATAGGAAGGCTGGATCTGAATCCAATGGTCACGGACAGCTGGTCCTTCCCACTTCATATAGGACTAAAGTGTTGGAACTAGGGCATGCGATTCCCTTCAGTGGTCATATGGGGATCAGCGCAACAGGACAGCGTATAGCTTGTCACTATTTCTGGCCAGGAATAACTGAAGATATCAAACGATATGTAAAATCCTGTCCAGAGTGCCAACGAGTAGCACCTAAACATTGGACTGCACCAGCAACTCTGGGGGAAATGCCCATAGTGGGAACACCCTTTGAGAGAGTTGCCGTGGATCTTGTGGGACCTCTCACCCGAACCAAGAGAAGGAACAGCTACATTCTGACTCTGGTGGACACTTGTTCTATGTGGGGAGAGGCGGTAGCCCTGTCATCGATTGATTCTAAACATGTGGCAGAGGCATTACTCACAATTTTCACAAGGTTAGGCTTTCCCAATCAAATCTTGACTGATAATGGCTCTCAGTTCAAGGGGAAACTAACTGAAGAAGTTTTCAGGATCTTCCAGGCCAAACACTTCCATTGTAGTGTGTACCATCCCCAAGGGAACGGCCAAGTGGAAAGATTTAATGGCACGTTGATGTCGATCCTGAGAAAGTTGGCACACGAAAAACCAGATACATGGGACCAGTACCTGCCCGCCGCCCTCTTTGCTTATCGGGAGGTACCCCATAGTTCAACCGGTATGGCCCCGGCAACATTATTGTTTGGAAGGCCAATAAAAGGTCCACTGGAAGCTCTGTTAAGAACGTGGACTGATGAAAAAGCAGAGGAAAATATCACATCCTCATACCAATATGTGAATGAGCTGACCACTCGTTTAAAAACTGGCTGGAAACTTGCCAATGAAAATTTGAAACAAGCCAGGAAGAAACATGCTGCCTATTATAACAGGAAGGCGAAAGACAGAGATTTGGCTGTGGGAGAGAAGGTACTGCTTCTTCTCCCCGGGAGTCAGAATAAGTTACAGATTGGATGGCAAGGTCCATATACAGTTCTAGAGAAGGTGTCTAGAACAAATTATAAGATAGATAAGAAGGGGAAAGAAAAAAATCTATCATGTGAATCTCCTGAAGAAATATTTGGAAAGAGAACATCAGGAAGAGACACACTTGTTGACCTTGTCCATTGCCATGGAGATGAAAAAGGAACCACTTTCATCATTTGAATATCCATTACACCCCTGTGAGACAGCGGCACAGGTGAAAATCAGTACACATTTAACGAAAACTCAGAAAGAGAGAGTGCAACAGGTTCTAGATACTCATACAGAGGTGTTAACAGACCGACCTGGGCATACAAACTTATTGGAATATGATATGAAACTGATAGACCCCACACCTGTCTGTATGAAACCATATTCGATTCCTTTTGCTAAGGAGAAAGCTTTGAAGGAAGAGATAGACTATTTGTTGAAGGAAGGAATTATTTCACACAGTGAATCTTCGTATAGTTCCGGTGTTGTACTCTTAAGGAAGCCCTCTGGAGAACATAGACTCTGTATAGATTACAGGAGACTGAATGCTATTACAGAAGGACAGGTGGATCCATTGCCGGATACAAATCAGCTGTTTGCCAGACTAAATAAAGCTAAATATTTCTCAAAAGTGGAGCTGAGTAAAGGATACTATCAGATTCCAGTAAAGCCTGAGGTTAGACCATACCTAGCTTTTAGTACCTCAGAAGGACACTATGAGTTTAATAGATTGCCATTTGGATTGAAGAATGCGCCTAGTGTCTTCTCTAGGATGATGAGAAAATTATTGGACCCTCTGAATAATCCATGTATCACAAATTTCATGGATGATATCCTTATAGCAACAGAAACATTTGAGGAACACATTGACTCTCTGAACATGCTGTTTAATCGACTTAGGGAAGCGAATTTAACAGCCCGACCAACCAAATGTTGCGTTGGATGTAAAGAATTGGAATTCTTGGGACACACAGTTTATCAGGGAAACATGACCCCTGACCCAAAGAATTTAGAGAAACTAAAGAAAGCCCCGAGACCACAAACCAAGAAAGACGTGAGATCCTTTGTCTCATTATGTGGTTTCTACCAAAAGTATATCAAAAACTTTAATTCCATATGTGCACCGTTAACTGATTTGACACGTAAGGGAAATCCAGATCGAATTACATGGACACCACAATGTGAAATGGCTTACCAGGAATTGAAGGAAAAGCTAACAAGCAAACCTATTTTGAAATTACCTGACTTAAGTCAAGAATTCATTGTAAGGACGGATGCCAGTAATATTGGGTTAGGTGCAACTCTGCTACAGAGATCAGATGCATTGGATGGGGAATTAAGCCCAGTGGCATATGCTAGCAGAAAGTTGAATAAAGCTGAAATCAACTACTCAACTAGCGAAAAAGAATGTCTTGCAGTAATATGGGCAATAAAGAAATTCAATATTTATCTGTATGGGAAGGCATTTAAGTTGCAAACGGATCACAAACCTTTATCGTTTCTAGCACAGGCTAGGCATGAGAACTCGAGATTACTCCGTTGGTCTTTATTGATGCAACCATTTGAGTTTAGCATAGAGTATATAAGTGGAAAAACAAATCTGGGAGCGGATTTTTTAAGCCGCCATCCGTGTGATGAGAATCACCCTAAAACCCAGGAATAATAATAAATTTCTCTATGTGTATATAGAATTATAGACTGACATATAACGTCTGTTTTAAGTGGGGAGGATTTGTCGTGAGAAATTCTAATCCACATATATAAATTAAAACGTAAATGTAAAGCCTAACGAATTACTTCAATAACAGGAAAGAGAAAAGGAAAAAAAGAACAGTGCTGTCACAATGACTGTACTCGAAATCCCCCTTGTTTTCTACTTCGTCTGCAAATTGTAACGTTTCACGTTGATAGTAAAGGCCTTCTGCAGCATACACGCGTTTCCCCAACACAATAAAATGTGTACTCCAATTCTAAGAAAAACCTTGAGATACGCAAGTTGACCTAGATTTAAAATTCCATTCATGTCTTTTTATACACTACGTAGCCAAAAAAAAAAACGAAAGACAGATGGACTAAAGATAGAAAGAAGGGAGGGCTGAAAGCAGGGACACATGCAACACTAAACACGCGTCGCGCGATACACAATTGCTGCCATCACGCGTGTAAGGCCACCTGCACTAGCTTTTTTCAAATCGACAGTGAAAAAAAAAAACACTACCCATACCAGAGTTAGGTTTTAAAAAACTTACAAAATTCTTATTAGGAAATATGACATTATACTGGTTTACGTTTGAAAACATGACAGTACCCAGACACCCTAAAGTTTGGAAGTGAGGAGGTAGTAACAGCACGACTATCCTAGAAGAAAATGCATATTGGCTCCATTAAATATATATATTTGAGTTCCTTAGGACTTGCTGACAAATAATATGTTGAGTGTTACGCAAATAGTCTAGGAATTGACAAATTATAGCCAGAAGGAAATAGTGAGGGTGTCAGACAACACCAAATTCAGAATCGCTCAGTGGCAGATTTTCACCCCACCATGGTACGGGAAATGAGTCTCCATGTTAACTCCGATTTGATTGGAGCGCAACAAATGTAAGGCTAAACACGATTAGTCGGGCTATAAATACTAGTTTAGTTGTTAGGGGAAACGTGAGAAGGGTAATATTTTTTGAAAAGTAGGTAAACATGGCATGATTGGTTAGAGCTGCCAATATACTCAATTCAGGGCGTCTGTTCCGGGCCACATCTTGTAATAAACCTACTAAGAAACAGTGCGTTGAGCACCAGTGCATATTGTTATAAATAAAAGCCTGGGACATCGGCAGATCGAAGTTGTGCTATATTCATTGCCATTCAACGTCACTGTGTAATATTTCCATGAATTGTGGGACTGTGGTCCTAAAGCTATTGAGCAGTACCTGGTCAGAGCTTTGCTGAATCCAGAGGCGGACAGCATACTCCTTGGTCCATATAGCAAACAGTGAGGTGTCTCCAGAACACAGGGGAGCAATCAAGCAGAGGAGTCTTTTCCTGCCGCCATCACGAAAGTTAAGCCTATGTGGCCAGAGGAGCTCAACATTATGTATACCCTTTAAACGGACATTGTATTAAAATAAGAGGGGAAATTAATTGTTTTAATGAAAGGAACTGAGAACATCTCCAATACTAGTTCCAACAGAAACAAACACGTGAAGTCATGATGACACATAACAACATAGCTTAAAAAAAAAAAAACCAGTATTACCTCATGTTACTACTACACAACTGACACACATATGATAATATTAATAAAATATGTCACTACAAGATTCATATTGATAAATTCTATATATATAACTTATAATTGAAATTGATTGTGATTCCTGGTTCACTTTGTATTTGAATCAGGACACATATATATTAATGAAAAGTACTTAATACATCTTGATATTTGAAAATTTACCAGTGACTCGTTTAAGATAGTCTCCTAGAATGTTTCATGTGTGTGAGTGTCACAGTGTTGTCAAGTGTGGTGGAATAAATTAAATTGTTTATCTGTCTGTTATTGTTGTGACTTACACTTCATCATTTACAAAACCCTAGACATTCAACGTAGTCATCACAATATTCCAGAATACTTCTGACTGAGGTATAAATATGTGGCAGCAAGTAAGGTTATCTGTAAAACACTACACCTATTAGATACAGATACCTTCACAGCTGATCTCAGTCAGTACACTAAGTCCCCTATAGATATTTATAAAATCCCACTTTACCACAAGCACTAAGAAACAAAAGAACAATCTAAAATCGTTAAGAGCACTAAGAAACAGAAGAACACTAAGAAACAAAAGAACAATCTAAAATCGTTAAGAGCACTAAGAAACAGAAGAACAATCTAAAATCGTTAAGAGCAACTAAAACAAAAGAACAGAACAAAATCAAGAACATCACCAACAAAAACACACGAAAGAGCCGCCAAAGCCGGCATTACACTGAAACTGAGTACACCATCCAGGAAAAGAATAACGTTCTATAAGAATTAAAGACCAAGAAAGCTCCAGACCAGGCAAGATGACCAATCAAATTACATTACTCAAAACGAGCAGTAATATATAACTACCAGAGTAAGTGACAATGACAAAAAAAAAACACCTAGAGAGATTAGCAAAGGAACACAGAAGGGGGTACACAATAAACACTACAGACCTTAAGCAACGTCACAACAAACGACTGAGAAATAACAGCCTGGAAGAACCAGTGCCGTCTTAAGGCATGGGCACAATGGGCAGTGCCCAGGGGCCCCACGATTCCAGGAGCCCCACGATTCTAGGGGCCCCATGCTGGGATGCTGCCATATTGTTCATAAGACATCTCTAGGCAGAGTGGATAATTCCCGTGGGTGGGTAGGGCTGGTACCCAGTCCATTGCTTTGCCCAGGGCTTACAATGCTGTTAAGACAGCCCTGGGAAGAACCAACACAGAAAAAAGATCCAGTGTTAAAATACTATACCGAATAGAGAACACTATAAACCCAAATTATAATCCATCACGGGGTTGAACCCGTGTACCCACACATAAGACTAACGCCTGTTTTCCTGTGCATGGACTAAAAATCGAAAATCAAACTGACAGAACACGGACAGAAAGAACTCTTCCAAAAGAAAAGCTGCAAAGATCAAGTCTAAACTGGAAAAAAAAAAAAAAAGCCATCTGAAGAAGCCAGTAATTACTGACCAATCTGACTACTCTCTAACACTTGGAGACTCACTGAAACAGTGACTCTACTGATGGCAAGAAATCAACAAGTCACTAACGATACAGTCAGGCTGGCTGCAGGAAGTGTTGCATATAAAACCACCAGATCTTTGTGACAACAATATACAGAATGAAACAAACCTAGATACATTTGACAACGGGCAAGCATTACACCACAGCTGTATTCTCTGATCTGCAACGAACATTCCAATACAGTATTAAGGCTGACTTTTGGCTAAGACGACAAACATGGGCAGGTACGGACAATTATATTTGGATGAAAGGTTTATCAGTAAAACAATATACACAACAAACAGAAGGCACCACATTATTAAAACAAATGCCCTTGAGGGGGATTCAAACAAGGACATGCATTAACCTGTACATTCTAATATCTTAAAAGCACTGCATGAAGATGAAGCATTCGTTTTGACAGCAGGTAAATCGGAAAAAAAAACTGGCTCAATCTAAGATAAATATAGCCCAAGTCACCGCAACTGCCTTCTGATAATTTTGGAAACTAAAAATTTATTTAAAAACAAACAAACCACTATATAAAGTTTCCGCCAGAAGCATCAAGTAGATTTACCCATTACAACTCGACAAACAGCTGTTGACCACATTAAAAAAAACCCAAAATTCGGAAGGTCCTGGTTCGATTCCCGGTAAGCCTATCACTTCTGTTGTTTTTCTGTTGTCTGGTCTTCTACTTCTTTATTTCTCACTGAGTGCCTGATAACATACCTTTGTGTGTTTATTTATTTACCTGTTTATAGGCGTCGGGTTCCCCTTCTTATTTGTTTATACGTTTTTAAAAACCCAACACACTCAACGAGTGACAGATTACTACTATAGTCCGTTCGGAAATTCGTGCCCACAGAAAGCGTCAATTTTCTCCAAAACTGTTTGTTGTATGGACATGAATTTTTGCATGCTGTCTTAGATTTTCCATGCAGTTATTAATATATTTTTTGTCCTTACAAAACTCATGTCATGTTCGATTTTTCTTCTTTACGTTATATAAAAAAACTCTTAATGTTGT